>PVKP010032948.1:0-25873 GCA_004027715.1 Plecturocebus donacophilus | reverse complement strand
ACCCAACCCCCCAGGCTCTGCACCACGGTGCATAGGAAGATCATGAGGCCTGGCTTGCAGAGTCCCCCAGACCTCTCCCTCTCCAGTCACCTCCCTGCCAGGATTGACACACTAAAGGCTGGGGGAGCCACAT
Organism: Plecturocebus donacophilus; assembly: GCA_004027715.1. Taxonomy (NCBI): domain Eukaryota; kingdom Metazoa; phylum Chordata; class Mammalia; order Primates; family Pitheciidae; genus Plecturocebus; species Plecturocebus donacophilus. Next base: position 25,740 of record PVKP010032948.1, on the reverse strand, counting down.
GCCTTCCCGATTCCTGGAACCCAGCAGGGTGTGGCGCACAGAGAGAAAGGAGGCCGGCAAGGGCTGCCTTCACCCCCGGGGCAGTCGTGAAGATGAGATGGAATGAAGTCTGTGCACAAACTGTAGCACCTATGGCTGACACGGGGGCACGTGTACCTGGGACGTGGGGCCACACTCAGGTTTGTCAAGCTTTTGCTGGATGCCAGGATCTGTGACGAGCACCCTCCATGCATCTGCTCACGTCACCTCCCACCAACCACTGATTTTATTCTCCCCATTTTACCATTGAGAGAACGGAGCTCCAGAGGTCTCACTGGCCCCTTCATTCTGCACTCCCTGCCCCCACTGCTGCTGGCCTGAAAGGAGCCTTCCGGGCGGCAGCTGCAGACACTCGCCTGCCCCATGGTCTCTGGGGATCTTGCCTGCAGGGACATGGCCTGAAAAGAGTGGGGATGAAGAGAAGGGGAAGTCTCCCAGCCTCCAGGAGAGGTCAAGAGGCCGGAAAAAGAGACCCATGCCCCAGCCTATCCAGGCTACCTGGAACTGTTTGGAGAAAGTGCTGAAGGTTGGGGCGAGGTTTGAGTGGGCCCAGCCCACTCCCTCAAACACACACTGAGACATGTGCACGCTGCCTCATCCTGCCACACACGCACCGCCCTGCACTCACTGAATCCCTTGGTTTGCTGCTAGCAAGAGCCTTAGACGGTGGCTCGGAAACCTCTGTCCTCCACTCAGGTATCCCTCTGCTGTGTGATCTAGAGAAAAACACCCTCTGTTTCTGCACCTCATGTGTCCTAGGGGAAGAGCCGCGATGGCCTGGCTTGTCTAGAGCTACAGAATGCAGGCCAGAGCTGTGGGAAACTTTGTGGTTGGATCCAGTCTGCTCATTTATGATGGAGAGGATGAGGTTTGGGATGGACAGAGAACCACTCAGGGTCATGCTCACGGGGTGGGAGTAAGGGGAGAATTCGCTTTCCCAGTGCCACTCTGGCCAAAGTCTCCAGCTGAGGAGGAAGATAGAATTCCTGATCTTAGCCCCTCCTCCACCAGCAGGGCCCTCTGAGGGCCAGGGCCCCGAGGAGCCCCACAGGGCTTGGTTGAGACCCTCAGGAAAATCTCTAGTTCTCCTGTCACAAAGCCTTCTAGAACATGCCATGTTTCATCCTGAGGCAATCTGTCCAGCCTGTCCGGTGACATGGCCACTAGGGCAGGGCTCTCTTACATGCATGTGGGCCCCTGCATGGGTCCCTGACTGGTGCTGGCCATCCTCACAGCTGTTTCTGAGCCACACTCGCTCCAGGAAAGCAGGGACCGGTCCTGGCCTGGGGTCCCCAGACTCAAAGCCATGCTGAGAACAAACTGCCAACCAGCCTTCAAGCAATGAAGGAATAAAGCCCAGGGGTCCACATGCCCCGAGGGCTTGGTGGGGAGATGGGGTGGGGCCTACATGCCTGTGGGCCCTGAACTGCCCACCAGCAGTCTGGCAGCCACTGCTGTCCTGCCCCTGAGGAGCCAGGTACGGCCCAGTCACGAGCTGTCTCCACACCTGTCAAGTTAAGTGTCAGACTTGGTCCTTGGGTGATGGGGTGCACAGAAACAATTGCTGCACACGTGAAAGCTGATATGCCGTTGAGGACTTTAAATTTTCACTCGTAAACTAAGCTGAAGGCCGCGTGGTTCTGCTTTGTGTGAAAGTTGGTGTGCACGCTGAAGGCTGCGTGGGGTATTCAGAAGGAAGGGGCTGGGGAAATGAGGCGGTCCAGGCTTGCAGGAAAGCTTGGGCGAGAGAGAGGGTGGATGAGGCTTCCAGGGAACCCTGAGTCCCTGAGTGTGAGCTCTTCCTCTCTGGCTGGTTGGCTTGTTAACAGTCACCGCAGCCCTGCAAGACAGAGGTTTGGGTGCTGGGGGTCCCTCCCTCGGCTCTCTCCTCTCTGATCCCAAACAAGATTTCCAGATGAGATCAGACCTCCCATCCCACAGCTCCTCTTGCTCAGAGCCGTCCAGGGCCTCCCGAGGCCTTCATGATAAAATCTAAACATTTGCCCTGGCGGTCAAGCTCCTTCCTGGAAGGGCCCCTTCCTGTCCACTCAGTTTCATCTGCAATCACTGCTCCCACTCTCCCACCTCACCCAAGCTTTGTGACTACCGGAATCACCCTCCTTCCATTAGTCCCCTTCCTCCTGACTAGCTGCTTTGCATCCTTAAGGCTTAGCCCGCAGAACCTCCTCCTCCAGGGAGGCTTCCCTGACCTCCCTCACTACCCTGGAGTTATGTTCTCCCCTTGTGCTGGCCCAGGCCCCCATACCTCCTCTATTTTGACCCCCATTATCTCCCTCACTAAGACCCCAGCCCAGAGTCACGTTGACCAGTGATTGCTGAGCCTGGACCTCACCCCGGGTCCCTTACCTTTAGGCAGGGAGCACTGGCATGGAGTCACGGGGTGATGCCACCCTCTGAGCCTGGAGCAGGGGCTCTGCCTCCCTGAGCGCCCTTTCCTTTCCATCCCCCGGGGACTTGCACTTGGCCAGTCGTGCAAACAAAGTGAGGTCAGGACATGACGAGCGAGCCCTCGAGCAGGGCTGTGCGGTTTGCTTTCCTATTAGTTATGGGGAAGGGAGTCTTGGCAGGGACAGGGACCCGGGAATGCTGATGCGGGGCTGCATTTTGCATCCCAGCGCCCGACGCCTGGGCGTCCGCTTTCTTACAGAAGAGCCCTCTGGGTTTTGGCGGGGAGAGAGAGGAGTAGCTTTTACTTTGGCTGTGATAAGTCGGGGACAGGCCAGGCCTCAGGAAGTCTGACTCCCACAGACCCTTCCTGGAAAGTTCCTTTGGATGTGCTCAGCTGGGAGCACCAGGAAGTCTGACTCCCACAGACCCTTCCTGGAAAGTTCCTTTGGATGTGCTCAGCTGGGAGCACCAAGAAGCAACAGGGCTTCTTCCAGCAGCTACACACGGGACATCACAGACCCACCAATTCCCCTTGCGAGGACAGACCTTAAGGAATTGGAAACGGGGACCCAAGTGAACACAGGTATACATGTGTTCACAGCAGCATTAGCCACTCAGAAAGGGTAAAAGCCACACGTGTCCATCCGTGGATGAACAAACAAACAAAATGTGGTCTCTCTGTGCAGGGGACAGCATCCAGCCGTAAAAGGAGCACGATTCTGATGTGCACACAGCAGGGACGAACAAGGAAGACGCTGTGCCAGCAGAAGCCAGACGCGGAAGGCGTGTGCCTGCATGATTCCAGCTCCATGAAACGCCCAGAACAGGCACTCCCTAGGGACAGGAAGGAAGCAGGCTCATCACTGCCAGGAGCTTGGGGGAGAAAGGAGAGGGGGAGTGACTGCTGAGCAGGTGCGTGGTTTCCATTTCCATGAGTTGATGAAAACGTTCTGGAACTACATAGAGATAGGGGGCTGCGTGCAGTGGCTCACGCCTGTAATCCCAACACTTTGGGAGGCTAAGGCAGGTGGATCACCTGAGCCCCTGAGAACACAGATGTAAAAATTCTAAAAGTTTTAGCAAATCAAATCCACCAATATATTAATAAGATAATAAGACATTGTGACCAAGTGGGGTTTATCCCAGGAGTAAAGGTTGACTTAACATTTGCAAATCAATCAATGTAGTTCACCCTATTAACAAAGTAAAAAGGAAAAACCATATGATTATCTCACAATAGATGCAGAAATAAGCTTTTTTTTTTCCCTGAGACAGAGTCTCACTCTGTAACCCAGGATAGAGTGCAGTGGTGTGATTTTGGCTCACTGCAACCTCTGCATCCTGGATTCAAGCAATTCACCTGCCTCAGTCTCCTGAGTAGCTGGTATTACAGGTACACACCACCACACCTGGCTAATTTTGTATTTTTAGTAGAGACGGGGTTTCACAATGTCAGCCAGGCTGGTCTTGAACTCCTGACCTCAGGTGATCCACCTGCCTCGGCCTCCCAAAGTGCTGAGATTACAGGCGTGAGCCACCGTGCCAAGCCAGAAATAAGCATTTGAGAAAATCTAACATTCATTCTTGACAAAAATAAACTGCCAGCAAACTAGGAAGAGAAGGGAACTTTCTCAATTTGATAAAAGGCATATGAAAAAAATGCACAGCAAACATCACAATAAATGGTGAAAAACGAAGTGCTTTCCCCCAAGAGCTAGGACCAATACAAGAATTCCTGCTCTCTCCACTCCTGTTGAACACTGTGCCGGGGGTTCTAGCCTATGGAAAAAGGAAGAAAAAGAAGCATCCCACTTGGAGAAAAAAGTAAAACGATCCTTATCTGAAGACAATATCATCTATGCTGACAATGAAACAGAACCTACAAAGAAACTGCTAGAACTAGTAAGTGGATTTAGCGAGTTTTCAGGATAAATAGCAATATGGCCAGGTGAGGGGGCTCATGCCTATAATCCCAGCACTTTGAGAGGCCAAGGTGGGCTGATCACTTGAGGTTAGGAGTTCGAGACCAGCCTGCCCAACGTGGCAAAACCCCATCTCTAATAAAAACGCAAAAAATAATCAGCCTCCCAAAGTGCTGAGATTACAGGCATGAGCCCCAGCAGGATTTTTTTTTTTTTTTGGTAGACATTTAGAAGCTGGTTCTACAATTCATGTGAAAATATAGAAAGACTGACTAGTCAAAATCACTTTGAAAAAGAAGCACATAGTTGAATAGCTAACCTATCCAATGTCAAGACTTACTAGAAGGCTGCAGTACTCGAGGCTGTGGGGTATTCGTGCAAAGCGGACAAACAGGCTGGAGGAGCAGAACAGATTTGTACAGCCATGGAAAACTGATTCTTTCTGATAAAGGCATGTGTTAGTCCATTTTCCTCCTGCTGATAAAGACACACCTGGGACTGGACAATTTACAAAGAAAGAAGTTTAATTGGACTTACAGTTCCACGTGGCTGGGGAGGCCTCACAATCATGGCAGAAGGTAAGGAGGAACAAGTCCCATCTTACGTGGATGGCAGCAGGCAGATAGAGAATGAGGAAGACATGAAAACGGAACCCTTTAATAAAACCATCAGCTCTCGTGAGACCTACTCACTACCATGAGAACAGGATGGGGGAAACTGCCCCCATGATTCAATTATCCCCCACCAGGTCCCTCCCACAACACATAGGAATTATGGGAGTACAATTCAAGATGGGATTTGGGTGGGGACACAGAGCCAAACCATATCGAGGTACAAGAGCAATTCAGTGGAGAAAGGATAGCTTCTTCATCCAATGGGGCATGCAAATATTCATGGGCAAAAAGAGAATTTCAATCCACGCCACACACCGCATACAAAAATTAATTCAAAAGGGATCATTGTCCTGTATGTAAATTCAAAAACTATAAAACTTCTGGGGGGAAAATATGAAATTTTCTGACCTTGAGTTTGGCAAAGATGTCTTAGAAACAGCACCAAATGTGAGATACATAAAAGAAAAACTTGATAACTTGGAGTGATGTGGCTTTAATGTATGTCCCCGCCAAATCTCATGTTGAAATGTAATCCCCGGCCAGGCACAGTGGCTCACGCTTGTCATCCCAGCACGTTGGGAGGCCAAGGCAGGCAGATCACCTGAGGTCAGGAGATCAAGACCATCCTGGCTAAGTTAGTGAAACCCCGTCTCTGCTAAAAATACCAAAAATTAGCTGGGCGTGGTGGTGGGCGCCTGTAGTCCCATCTACTCGGGAGGCTGAGGCAGGAGAATCGCTTGAACCCGGGAGGCGGAGGTTGCAGTGAGGTGAGATCGCGCTGCTGCACTCCAGCCTGGGTGACAGAGCAAGACTGGGTCTCAAAAAAAAAAGAAAAAGAAAAAGAAAAAGAAATGTAATCCCCAGTGTTGGAGGTGGGGCCTGGTGAGAGCTAATTGGGTCATGGGGATGGATTTCTCATAAATGGTTTAGCACTATCTCCTTGGTGCTGTTTGATAGTGAGAGACTTCTCGGGAGACCTGGTTGTTTAAAAGAGAGGGGCACCCCCCTCTTGCTCCTGATCTGGTCAAAGGACACACCTGCTGCCACTTCACCTTCAGCCGTGAGGCCTCCCGGAATCCGATCGCTGTCTGCAGAACTGTAAGCCAGTTAAAGCTCTTCTCTTTATAAGTTACGCAGCCTCAGGCATTCCTTTACAGTAATGCAAGATGGCCTAATACATGAAGTCATCAGAATTAAAAACATCCATTAGGGGTTGCCTAGGGCTGGGGGTGGGGGTGAGGCGTAGGGGAAAATGGGGTATGACTGCTAGTGGATATAGGATCATTTGTGGGGGTGATGCAATTGTTCTAATGTGGACTGTGGTGATGTTGGCACATATCTGTTAATACAAGTTGACCCTTAAATAACGCAGGGGCTAGAGGCGTCGATCGCCTGCAGTCAAAAATCCACGTATAACTTTTGACTTCCCCCAAAAGTAACTACTAAGAGCCTACTGTTGTTCAGAAGTCTTACAACATAAACATTTGATTTGCACATATTTTGCATGTTATATGTATTATATGCTGGATTCTTGCTATAAAGTAAGCTAGAGAAAAGAAAATGTTATTGAGAAAATCACGAAGAAAAGAAAGTATATTTACTGTTCATTAAGTGGAAGTGGATCTTCATAAAGGTCTTCATCTTCGTGGTCTTCACGTTGAGGAGGGGAAGGAAGAGGAGGAAGAGGAAGAGGAGGGCTTGATCCTGCTGTCTCAGGGGGAGCAGAGGTGGAAGGAAACCTGTGTATAAGTGGACCCGTGTCGTTAACATGTATATTGTTCAATTTACATTTCAACTGTATGTTGAGAATCTTTGCGTTGTACACCTAAATGGATGAATTGTATAATATATGACATATATTTCAACAAAGCTATTTTAGTTTTAAAAAGAAAAAAATTAAAACTTCTGCTCTTTGAAAGACACTTTGAAAGATTCTCTTAAAGAATGGAAAGACATGAACTAGGAGAACGTGTTTATAAATAATTCACCCAACGAAGGACACATAGAAAGAATGTAAGAAAAACTCTCATAACTCAATCATAAGAAAACAAACACCCCCCACCTGCCAAAAAAAAAAAAAACCTGGTCATAAGATTTGCATAGACACTTCATCAAAGAAGTTATATATATATAATGTATGGGTGGCAAATATATATGTATGGCAAATAAGAACATAAAAAGATGTTGAATATCATTAGTTATTAGAGAGAAAACCACAACATGAGACCACCACCCACCAATTAAGATACCTAAAGTGAAAAGACGGATGAAATCAATGCTCAGTGAGGACGTGGCCGAAATAGAATTCTCATGTACTGCTGTTGGGAATGTGAAATGGTACAATGAATTTGGAAAATGTTGGTGGTTTCTTAAAAAGTCAAAGATACACCTATCGTGTGGCCCAGCCATTTTATCCGTAGGTATTTAAATGAAAGTATACATTTCATGAATGTATGAAATATATGAACGTTTGAAGTGAAATGTACGAATGTGTGAAATGTATGAATGTATGAAATGTATAAACATATGAAATAATTAAAGCCCATCCAAAGACTGGGACACAAATGTTCATAGCAGCTTTCTTTGTATTAGCCAGACTGGAAACAACTCATCAACAGATAAATGGATTAACACATTATGTTATTTGCATACAATTGAACACTAGTATACAATAAAAATAAACGATCTATTCATAAAAACCAACAGCAGGAATGAATCTCAGGATAATTATCCAAGCGAAGGAGGCCAGATGAAAAAGGGTACAGACTGTGTGATTCCATCTATACAAAACTCTGCAAAATGTAAATGATCTTTGGTGACGTGAAGCACAGTGTGGTCGCAGGGGGTCAGGACTGAGGGGGCAGGGAAGCAGGGAGGGATGGAAGGAGAAGAAATTTTGGGGGTGATGGATGTGTTTACTATCTGATTGGGATAATCGTTTAATGGTGTATACATGTCAAAACTTATCAAAGTATACCTTTTAAATTTGTGACTTTTTGTTACCTCAATTATACATCAGGGCTGGGTGTGGTGGCTCATGCCTGTAATCCCAGCACTTTGGGAGGCTGAGGCGGGCGGATCACCTGAGGTCAGGAGTTTGAGACCAGCCTGGCCAACATGGTGAAACACCGTGTCTACTAGCATACGCCGGTAGTCCCAGCTACTCGGGAGGCTGAGGCACAAGAATCGCTTGAACCCGGGAGGCGGAGGTTGCAGTGAGCCGAGATCATTCCACTGCACTCCAGCCTGGGCAACAGAGTGCAAGACTTCATCTCAAAAAAAAAAAAAAAAATTATACATCAGTAGAGTTGTTTTTAAAAAGTAACACCTTCCCGCTTTAGCAAATGGAACCATGCAAAGATGAAGGAAGAAAAGTTCACCATTTCCGCCACCTCCCCTCCAACCTCACGTCTCCAAAGCATGCAGCGTCAGCAGCCAGTTTGGGAATGGGCCATAGAACTCTCCTATTCATGCCCCAGTGGTGGAGGGTAGCAGGATTGTTTATTGCTTCATATTAAAAAATGCAGTTCATGCCATACAGCGTCTATTTTGTATTCCTCCCTCTTTATCAAATACTCGCTGGACATCCCCTGCCATGGTAACTGGCATAGATTTAACGCATTCCATTTCAAGGCTGCCATGTGTAAACATGCTACAATTTATTTGTGTGCAGGGGGTTTGGGGGGAAGGTGGGCAGTGGACGGTATTTTGCTCTGTTGCCCAGGATAGAGGGCAGCGGCGCTATCACAGCTCACTGCATCCTCAACCTACTGGGCTCGGGCAATCCTCCTGCCTTAGTCTCCCTAGTAGCTGGAATCACAGGCATGTGCCCCCATGCCTGGCTAAATTTTTTTTTTTTTAGACAAATTATCACTCTGTCACCCAGGTTGGAGTGCAGTGGCACAATCTTGGCTCAACCTCCATCTCCCTAGTTCAAGCGATTCTCCTGCCTCAGTCTCCTGGGTAGCTAGAATTACAGGCACAGGCCACCTCACCCAGCTGATTTTTGTATTTTTAGTAGAAAAGAGGTTTCACTGGATTGGCCAGGCTAGTCTCGAACTCCTGACCTCAGGTGATCTGCCTACCTTGGCCTCCCAAAGTGCTGGGATTACAGGCGTGAGCCACCACACCTGGCCAACAGCTGGCTAATTTTTAAAAATTATTTGTAGAAATGGGATGTCACTATGTCACCCAAGCTTGTCTTGCACTCCTGGGCTCAAGCAATCATTCTGCCTCAGCCTCCCAAAGTGCTGGAATGACAGGTGTGAGCCACTGTGCCCGGCCTAAATATACTACAATTATATACTTATAAAGATGTGCATTCAGAAATTACCTCCAAATTCTTTGTGGTTTGTTTTGCTTCGGTTTCACACCCACCATAGACAGTGCCGAAAAAGCATTCCCTTTTTTTTTTTTTTTTGAGATGGAGTTTTGCTTTGTCGCCCACACTGGAGTGCAGTGGCACGATCTTGGCTCACTCTAACCTCCGCCTCCTGAGCTCAAGCGATTCTCCTGCCTCAGCCTCCTGAGTAGCTGGGATTACAGGCGCATGCCACCACACCTGGCTAATTTTTGTATTTTTAGTAGAGATGGGGTTTCACCATGTTGGCCAGGCTGGTCTGGAACTCTTGACCTCAAGCGATCCACCCGTCTTGGCCTCCCAAAGTGCTGGGATTACAGATGTGAGCCTCCGCCCCTGGCCGGAAAGGCAATTCTTTTACCCCTATTTTCATATCCCATTGTTTTTGTTTCTGAAGAAGAGGTTCCCCAGAGTGGAATTACTGGGTCAAAGCTTCTGTGTATTATTTTCATTTTAGTAGATATTGGAAGAGCGCTTTTCCAGAAAGTAATTGCAATTCACATTTCCACCAGCCATGTCCATGTCTATTTTCCCCAGGATTTTTGCCTCAGTGGATCTTAGTGCTTTCATTAAATTTTAGCAACGTAAAGGGTGAACAATGTGCTACTTCATGGCCTTAATTTGCATTTTCCTTTTGGTGAGGCTAAATGTTGTTTCACATTTGCTCACTAGAAACAATGGTGGCCATTGTGTCTGTATCTTTAAATAATGTTAGATTTTACTGGGATTTGCTATTTTTTAAATGCAATTGACTGTGAATTTCCTTTTCTACAAATTACCGGTTTATATTTATGCCTATTTTTCTGTCGAGTTGTTTATCTGTCTCTTATTAAATTTGTGGGCTTTTTGAATATTGAGGAAATTAAACATGCCTCACACGTCATGTATATACCAAAATATGTGCATCTTGCTCTCACACACACACATCCATACAGAGAGAAGGGCATATTCCCGGGCACAGTCCAGCAGGAAGATCAGGGCCTGGAGGGGTGGGCGTGGAGTGGAGGGCAGGCACAGGGCTGTGGGTGCACAGAGCAGCTGAGCCAGATCTTGGAAAGGGTTGGACCCCACTTGTCCTGCTATGACGTTCTCTTCCATTCCTGACACCCACATGAGGAAAGCCAGGGGCCCCTGCACCCCATGCCCTGGAACCCCTGGCCAGCACACCTGGTCTCCACCCTCCCCACCCAGCAAGTGGCTGTACCAGCAGAAGGCAAATGAAGCCAGGCCTTGCTCCCAATTCCTGCCGGAGAAGCTTCCAGGAGCCTCAGTGCAGATGCCTTCCACCTGATGTCTCTTCGGGGTGTACTGGATGCGCAGCTTTTGACGCGTGGAAGGGAAATCGATTTTTCCCTCCTGCTTCTGAGGCTCCACTCTTAAGGCTTTGATTGCAGGAGGCCGTGGGGTTGGGGAGTGCTGGTGTCAGCCTGGCAGGTGCGGGTGATGTCAGCTTCCAGGCAATGACGTTGGGTGGGTATGGGCACCTCTGTGCTGGGATTCACTGTCATTTCACCCCTCTGTGTTCACAGAGTTCCCACTGCCAGCGTCCCACTTTCCATGTCTTTGTCAGTATCAGGATGTGATAGCCATCAGGAGACCTTCCCCATCTTCCTCCCTCCCACCAGCATCCAACTCATGCTTTTTCCCTTCGCTGCCCGCACAGGACGAATCTCTCCCTGCAAGCTCAGGGTCAGTTCCACTCCTGAACCACATGTGCAGCTCCTGCAGGCGCTGTAGGAGGTGCTGGTGATGGAGTAGTGAACCCAGCCCTGGCCCCGGGGGAGCACCATGTCCTCAGGTTCTCCTCACCGGCTGCCTCTTCAGCTTTCCTTCCACCAGGTCCTTCCCACTGGTTTCCAAACTTACTCCCATGTGGCCCCTCTTAAAGAACAAAACAGAACTTGTGTTCCAGACGAGATGATGCAGGCTCATTTCTTCCTGCTCCTCCCCTCGAAGCACAGCCATCAGCCCTGGAAATAACACAAGAGGCAACCCAAGGAGAATACAGAGGTGGACAGAAGACAGTAAACTGAGAGCCCCGGTGAGGCAAAGCACCTCAGCCCTCCACCTCGTGGAGGAAGGGAACCCAGGCCCAGCAAAAACTCACAAACCAGATAGGGTCCTCTCTGTCCCCAGATCAAATGGGAGTCCCACCCACAACACATGGTGAGCTGGCGGCACCAGCAAGGGAATGAGCAGGGACCTCATCACCCTGCTCCCTAGACTTGGCAGAGAAGCCTCCCCTCCCCCACCGAGAGACGCCAGAGGCAGGGGTCACCTGCAGGAGGAACCTTTGTCTTCTTGGTCCCTGTGGGCCGGAGACTCCCTTCACCCACTTAGAAGCACTAGACAGCCTGACCCACAGACACTCCTTCTACCACCGAATCGGAGCCAGCAGGGACTGGTAGCAGCCCCAACGGCACCAGATTAACCAAGCAAACCAAACTAACGCCGAAAAGGTTCTGCTAATTAGGTTGTCATGGAAACCACAGCCCATAACAGTGGGGCAGGACCCACATGCTAAGCCTAAGCAGAATGGCTGCCTACTAAAAGATTTATTTTATTTTATTTATAATTTTAGAGACAGGGTCTCACTCTGTGGCCCAGGCTGGAGTGCAGTGGCATGATCACAGCTCACTGCAACCTCAACCTCCCAGGCTCAAGTGGTCCTCCCACCTCAGCCTCCCGAGTAGCTGGGACTACGAATATGTGCCACCACGTCTGGCTAATTTTTAAAATTTTTTGTAGAGATGGGGGTCTCACTATGCTGCCCAGACTGGTCTTAAACTCCTGGGTTCAAGGATTGGTCAGTCGATCCTTCTGCCTCAGCCTCCCAAAGTGCTCAGATTACAAGTGTGAGCCACCACACTGTCCAAAAGATTTGACGAGACCCCAGAGCCTCCTAATGTAGCGGCTTAAATGTCCAGGACACATTAAAAAAAAATCATCCATCATACCAAGGCCTGAGAAGGCCACAGTTTGGATGAGAAAAGACAACCAACCGATGCCAACACTGGGATAAATCAGACGTAGGAATAATCTGCCAGGACTTCAAGCAGCATAAAAATGCTTGGCCGGGCACAGAGGCTCAGCCTGTAATCCCACCACTTTGGGAGTCCAAGGCCGGTGGATCACGAGGTCAGGAGTTCGAGACCAGCCTGACCAACATGGTGAAACCTCGTCTCTACTAAAAATACAAAAAGTAGCCAGGCATGGTGTCGTGGACCTGTAATCCCAGCTACTTAGGAGGCTGAGGCAGGAGAATCGCTTGAACCTGGGAGGTGAAGGTTGCAGTGAGCTGAGATCACACCATTGCACTCCAGCCTGGGCCATAGAGGGAAACTCCAACTAAAAAAAAAAAAAGTGCTTTAGCAAACAATTTTAAGTTATCTTGAAACAAATGAAAAAACAGAATATCTCAGCAAACAGTTATCAAGAACAGGATATAAATTACAGAACTGAAAAATACAATAACAGAAGCGAACAGTCTCCATGGTAGAACAGGGTAACAGAGGACAGAATCGCAAACTTCAGAACAGATCAAAACAATTTACCTAAACTGAACAACAGAAAGCATACCAGTGGGGGAGAAGGAACAGCACCTCAGGCATCTATGGAACAACAGAACAAAAGATCCGAAATACATATTATTGCAGTTACCTAGAAATAGAGAAGAAAAAGAAAGAGGCTGAGCGAGAGTGGTGGCTCAGGCTTGTAATCCCAGCTCTTTGGGAGGCGGAGGCGGGTGGATCACCTGAGATCAGGAGTTCGAGACCAGCCTGGCCAACATGATGAAACCCCGTCTCTACTAAAAATACCAAAATTAGCCAGGTGTTGTGGTGGGCACCTGCAATCCCAGCTACTCGGGGGCTGAGGCAGGAGAATCACTTGAAGTCAGGAAGCAGAGCTTGCAGTGAGCCGAGATGGCGCCACTGCACTCCTGTCTGAGCCACAGAGCGAGAATCCATTCAAAAAAAAAAAGAGAGGCTGAAAGAGTATTAAAAGAACGAGTAGCTGAAAACTTCCCAAATTTGCCAAACTACAAACATACAGATTCAAGAAGCTCAGCAAACTCCAAATAGTTATCCAAAGAAATCCATGCTGAGACACCTGATAATTACACTTCTGAAAACTAAAGGAAAAAAAATCTTGAAAGCAGCCAGAACAAAATGATACATTCCCTGTAGAAGAACACTGACTCAAATGATAGATTTCTCATCACACACCATGGAGGCCAGGTGAAGGCGGCAGTTTGCAAGTACTGCAAAGAGAGCGTTCCCAACAGGGAATCACGTCTGGCAGAGGCATCCTTCAGGAATGAAGGGGAAATAAAGACATTCCCAGATTTTAAAGTGGCTTAAAAATGTTTCAATGGCAATTACAAGTTCTCTTGAAACAAATGAAAAAATAGAAAATCTATTTTTTTTCTGAATGAATTTGTTGCTAGCAGACCTGCCCTTAAAGAACAGCTAAAAGAAGTTTTTCAAACAGAAAGAAAATTATTTTTAAAATAAAGGACGGGCACGGTGACTCATGCCTGTAATCCTAGGATTTTGAGAGGCCGAGGTGGGCGGATCACCTGAGGTCAGGAGTTCAAGAACAGCCTGACCAACATGGTGAAACCCCGTCTCTACTAAAAATACAAAAATTAGCTGGGCGTGGTGGCTCATGCCTGTAATCCCAGCTACCCAGGAGGCTGAGGCAGAAGTGCTGGAACCTGGGAGGTGGAGGATGCAGTGAGCTGAGATCGTGCCACTGTACTCCAGCCTGGGTGACAGGGAGAGGCTCCATTTCAAAAAATAATAATAATAAAATAAAATGGAATCTTGGAGCAATAGATGGACTCTGCAATAGATGATCCTTCTCATGAGCTTTATAAATCATATTTAATGATTAAAGTCAAAATTCTAACACTGTCTGATACTCAAGACGGTGATATTTAAAAGGGTGGGGGTGGGTGCAGTGGCTCACACCTGTAATCCCAGTGCTTTGGGAGGCTGAAGCATGAGGATCGTTTGAGCCCAGGTGTTCAAGACCAGCTTAGGCAACATAGCGAGACCCCCCATCTCTACAGTAAATAAGTAAATAAATTGGCCAGGCGTGGTGGCACATGCTTGTAGTCCTAGTTACTCAGGCAGCTGAGGCAGGAGATCCCTTGTGCCCAGGTGGCTGAGGCTGCAGTGAGCCATGACTGTGCCAGTGCGCTCCATCCTGGGCAACAAAGTGAGGCCCTGTCTCAAAAATAACGTAAAATGAAAATAAAAGGGGGAAAGGTTAAAGAGTCTACATGGAAGTAAGGCTTCCACATTCACAGCCCTGTGAGATGGGTTTAGCAACCCACACGTCACAGAGAAGGAGCACAAGGTTCAGAGAGGGTGAGTAACGTGCCCACAGACCCTCAGCTGGACAGAAAGCTAGGGGTTTCAGCAGCTGGTAAAATGTTAACCTACGTACATTGTAATCTCCAGAGTGGCCACTAGGGAAGTGATACAAATAAATGCACTCCAGCTCACTATAAATAAACCAAGTTGGAATCCTAATCCTAAGGTTCAAGTAATCCACAGAAAAGCAAGACATCACAAACAGAGGAGATAAATACTTAAATGGCAGACTTAAGTCCTAACGTACTGATAACTTACCTTAAAGGTAAATTAAATACACCAAGTAAAAAGCAGAGGTTGGCAATCTATTTGTTTGAAAAATAACCCAACCAGACACTGTTTACAAGAAACTCGCTTCAAATTCAATGGTGATATTTCACCAAAGAGAATACACAGATGGCAAATGAGCACATGAAAAGATGTCCAATACCACAAGCCATCGGGGGAATGCAAATTAGAACCACAGTGAGATGCCACAAACACCTATCAGAAATTAAAAATAGTGGCAACATCAAATGCTGGTGGGGACGCAGAGAAATGGGATCACTCAGAAACTGCTACCGGGTGCCGGGCGCGATGTCTCATGCCTGTAATCCCGGCACTTTCGGAGGCCGAGGTGGGCGGATCACCTGAGGTCAGGAGTTCGAAACTAGCCTGGCCAACATGGTGAAACCCCAACTCTATAGAAATACAAAAATTAGCCAGCCATGATGGCAGGTGCCTATAATCCCAGCTACTCGGGAGGCTGAGGCAGTAGAATCACTTGAACCTGGGAGGCGGAGGTTGCAGTGAGCAGAGATCATGTCACTGCAGTCCAGCCTGGGCAACAGAGCAAGACTCTGTCTCAAAAAAAAAAAAAAAAAAAAGATAAAAGAAAAAGAAACTGCTGCTGGGCCTGTCACATGGTCCAGCCCCTCTGGAAAATAATTTGGCAATGTCTTATAAAACTAAACACACAGTTGCCATAAGATTCAGCAACTGGGTTCATTTATCCCAGAGAAATGAAAGCTTTTGTTCACATCGAAATCTATACACAAGGCTGAGGGTAGTGGATTACCCTGTAGTCCCAACACTTTGGGAGGCTGAGGTGCGAGGGTTACTTAGCCAGGAGTTTGTGACCGGCCTGGGCAACGTCCCAAGACCTGTCTCTACGAAAAATTAAAATTAAAATTAAAAATTAGCAGGGCATGGTGGCGATCCTACACTTGTAATCCTAGCCACTCAGGAGGCCGAAGGGGGAGGATCGCTTGAACCTGGGAGTTTGAGGCTACAGTGAGCCATCACTGTGCCCTTGTACTCCAGCCTGGGTCACAAGCAAGACCCTATCTCTAAAAAATAAAAATAAAAAATAAACCTGTATACAAGTGCTTATAGCAGCTTGTTCATAATAGCCAAGAACTGGAAGCACTTAGGTGACCTTCAGTGGGCGAATGCTAAACAGGCTGTGGTGCCTCCACGTCAATAATGGATGGCCCTGGCTGGGCCACACGGGACCCTGAAGGAGTCTCCAGGGAATGATTTTGAGGGAAAAAGCCACTCTCAAAAGGTCACCAGGTGTATGATTCCATTTATATAAGATTCTTGAAATAACAGACTTGGAGACGTGGAGACAGCTTAGGTGGGGGAGTAGCTCCGTGCAGTTTGCAAAGAGTGACCCAGGGGTCCTCACGGTGCCGCAGCATTCAGCGTTGTGACTGCTGTGGTGATGCCAGAAGCCACGCAGTCACAGAACTGCAGAAAGGAAATGCACACAGATGTGCACGCGCGAAAGGGAAATGTCAGCAGGATTGGCTCACTGTATCAATATCCGTGTCTTGGTTGTCACATTGTACTCTAGTCTTACAAGACGGCGCCATGGGTAGGACTCTGGGTTAGGGGACACAGATCCTTCCATATTCCTTCTTACAGGAACAACATGTAAATAAACAATTATTTCAACCTTAAAATGTTAATTTAAAAAATAAACAAAATCTACTCGGCACTTTGGCAGACTGAGGTAAGCAGATTGCTTGAGCCCATGAGTTTGACACCAGCCTGGGCAACAAAGTGAAGATAGGGGAGGGGAGGGGAGGGCTGGGGAGGAGAGAAGAGGGGAGGGAGGGAAGGGAAGATAAATGAAATTAGCCAGGCATGGTGGCATGTGCCTGTGGTCCCATCTACTTGGGAGGTTAAGGTGGGAGTGACACAGCAAGACTCTGCTCTAATAAATAAACAAAATCTAGTCCAGGCTTTCAAGCCGGTGTTTAAAAAAAAAAAAAGAAAAGAAAGAAAGAAAGCAAACCAAAACTGCCTCCTGACTGCACTCACTCCAGTTCTGCCACCTGTCTGTCCATCTGTCTGTCCCACCGGCCACTGGCGCAGAAAGTCCCTCCCCTGTGTTATCGAAAACAGCTGTGCTGCGATGGGGCTGGAACCCAACGCCAGAGGCAGATGGGCATGTTTCCATCCCTCCTGTATCTTCCAGGGTGTGATCTTGGGCAAAGGCTTCATATAGAAGTCTCCAAATCTAAGGAGCTTTTAGAAACACAAATCTGAGATTCCACCCGGGCCTATGAAAAAAAGACTCCCTGGAAGCAGTAGCCTGCCTTTCAGCTCTAACCAGACACCACGTGTTAAGGCAGCCAGCCACATACCCATTTTTGGGGTTCCCAATCATAACCGTCTGAGCATGTTTCTCCCGCTGTGAAATGGGAGAAAATGCAGTAAAGGAAGCCCTGGATGTGAAAGCAGCCCACGAGGTAAACAGCGGGGATGGCCAGGGGTAGTGGGGTTCTGCCCCCTCCCCACCCCTCCTCCAGGCTCCCGGTCCCCCTGGCCCTCTCTGTCTCCTCCCCAGTAGGAAAGGGGCTCACAGGGTGAAAAGTGGGGATCTCGGAGGCCGTGGGGTTCTCCTCTTCCCCTCGTCCTCTGGGCTCCCGATGCCCTGGGCGCTCTCTGCCTCCACCCCGATGGCTTCAGGCTCAGTTGGTCTTGGGACTGCCCATGCCCCAACCCCTCTTTCCTTCCACTGGGCGGCCTTCCCTGGGCACACATTAGGCCCCGCTCCAGCTGGTGGTGGGACCGGTGCTTGTGGAGGAAGGACACGCGCCTCCCCAGCCCCTCCCTCTGTGAGAGGCACCACCTGCCCGGTGCACTTGGCCTCTGCAGGTGAAACAGGCGCCTCCCCGGTGCACGGCAGGCAGGCGGGATCTGCAGGGCCCCGTGCAAAAGGAGAGTGCAGGCCCGTGTTCAAAACGAGTGGAGGGCATCAGGACAGCAACAACAGACGCTGGAACCGAGGAGGGGCCTGCACAGGCCGGAGGGGCAGAGGCCGCGGGGCCCAGCTCACCAGCCTGCGGGCAGCTTGACTTCTTCCGCAGTGAGCTGCCCGCCAGCCCCTTCCCCAAGCCCCACATAGCCCCCACCAAGCGCGTCTCTGGGCCAGGCTGCTGTCACAGGCTGCTCTTGCCAGAGCCTGCGTGCCCCTCCTTCAGCCCAAGTGGGACCAAGGAGAGCCACCTCTGAACACACCTGCCACCCCGTCAGTCTGCAAGGAGACCTGGAAACATACGTTCCAGGAAGCAAGGCCCCCCACCCCACCGACCCTGCGCAGATCCCTCTTGCTGCAGTGAGACCTCCGCTCCGTGCCAGAGGCAGATGGGCACATCCTCATCCCTCCCAGGCACCCATGCAGGATCGGAGCCCTTCCCGGCCTCCCCAGCTCAGCCTGAATCCACCTCCCACCCACCGCTCAGGCCCAAAGCAACGGTGCGGCCCCCGCCTCCGGTCCAGGCCTCTCCTGCCCAGCTGGGGGCCGCTGCGGTGCTGGTTGGCCAGTCTCCTGCTCCTCACTCACCCCAGAAACTCCTTCCCAGCCCAGCAGCCAACGGGGAGGGGCTCTGAGCACTTAGCAAACCCCTCACTGCCAGCCGGGACCCAGCTCAATTCAGTTCAAGGCCCCATATTAAAAGCCTGGGGCTGCTGCAACCTGTCCAAGATGTGTGGCTCCAGATGACAGTGCCCAGTCCCCTGTGTCCCAGGCTGGCCGCCGGCTGGAGCTGAACTAGGTCTCTTAGGCTCATGGAGGCCCTTCCTTCCCTGTGCTCCCAAGGCTGACACTCGGCAGGGGCCTGGGGCCTGTGTCTGAGGAGAGAGGGTGGGATGGGCGGGGGCCGACCGAGTGGACCTCTGCACCTCCCTCCTCGGGAGTTGCTGGGAAGGAGGAAGAGGCCGGGCCTCCAGACGCTGCCTGGTCCTTGGGAGGGGCCCACCCAGCCAGGGCTTCTCCTGAGACTTCCAGCCCCAGGAAAGGGATAGGCACATCCCTGTAGGAGGGGGTGGGGGAGGGAAAAAGGAGGGGGAGTAGGGGGAGGAAGGGCCGGCGGAGGAAGTTTAGGGGTCACCTCTCTGCTGCCTTTCCCAGGGTGATCTACATGGTGGGGTCTCAGAAGCCGGCGCTTCAGGGGCAGTGTCGGGAGCGGGCATTCTGTGCTTGTTTGAATGCAGAGTCCCGGGCCTTTCTGGCCAGCTCAGTATCTACCTCTGTGCCAGGGATCCGTGGGCACATCTCTGTCTAAGAACCTTGCTGAGGCTGAGAGTGGTGGCTCATGCCTGTAATCCCAGCACTTTGGGAGAGCCGGGTGGGAAGATCACCTGAGGTCAGAAGTTCAAGATCAGCCTGGCTAACATGGTGAAACCCCATCTCTACTAATAATACCAAAAAAAAAAAAAATTAGCCAGGCATCCTGGTGCACGTCTATAATCCCAGCTACTCCAGAGGCTTAAGCAGGAGTATCGCTTGAACTCAAGAAGCAGAGGTTGTGGTGAGCGGAGATCATGCCACTGCACTCCAGCCTGGGTGACACAGCGAGACTCCATCTCAAAAAAAGAACCTTGCTGAGGACCAGAGGGAAAGAGGTGGGGAGTCTGCAGGAGGCAGGAGAGCTGAGAGACCGAGCAACCAATTCCAGAGCCTTCCAAAGGCCCCGCCCATCCCCAAGCCGGCACTTAATCCTCCACCCCTGCTACTTAACCTCTCCCACCAGGGACTGGGGCACTTTAACTCCTTTTAAACAAGCCCTGAGGGCTCAGAAGACACTTGCCAGCAATTCAAAAGCCCAGAACCCCAAGGGCAGTCAGGCGCTTTCCATCAGCGGGGGTGGTGTCCTCAGAGGGGACTCTAGGGAGGGGGCGTCCTAGGGAGGGGGCTCTCTGGGGAGGGTGTGTGGTCACGGCCTCTCCAGCCCCACTTACTCACCTGGCTTAGCTTCCTTCTAATTCTCTTCCGTCCAAGCAAAGGGGACCCCAGTCAGGCAGATCTGGACTCCAGGCCTCTTTCTGGCCCAGAAATCCTGGACAGTTGCTCAGGCTGAGGCTCCTCCTCTTTTTCTGCAAAATGGGCACAAGAAGCTCTCATGACGTGAAACAAACAATGAGGACAAAACACCTGGCCTGGAGCCTGACAGGGAGGAGGCGCTCAAGCCAGGATCCGCAGGACTCAGACCCCCAGGTGTGAGCCAGCAGCCAGACCCAGCAGCCTCCCAGCATCTGAAGCGGCTCAGCACCAGATGGGAGCACGAGCAGGCAAAATCCGGGCCAGTTACATCTGAACGTCAGGCACACAGCAAATCGTCTTTTAGTACACGTCTGTCCCCATCTTGCACGGGAGGGTGTCGTTTATCTGAAATTCAAATTTAAAAGGGTGTTTTATATTTTTATTTGCAAAATCTAGCAATCCTCACTGAAAGATACCAAGCAACAGGAGTTTGAGTTGGGGTTTTGGTTTTTCTTTTTTTTTTCTTTCTTTCTTTCTTTTTTTTTTTTTTTGAGACAGAGTCTCACTCTGTTGCCCAGGTTGCAGTGCAATGGCATGGACACAGCTCACCGTAGCCTCAGTCTCCTGGGCTCAAGTGATCCTGCTGCCTCAGCCTCCCATGTGTGTGGGACCACGGGTGCATGCCACCACGTCCAGCTAATATTTTTTATTTTTTGTAGAGACGGGGGAGGTCTCACTTTGTTGCCCAGGCTGGTCTTAAACTCCTAAGCTCAAGTCATCCTCCAACCTCGTCCTCCCAAAGTGCTGACATGATAGATGTGAGCCGCTGCACCACTGGGTTTGGGTTTTTCAAATCTCCTGATGAGAGGAGTCAAAAAAAGAAAAAAAGAAAATAAAAAGTTAAGTGAAAAGCAGGATATCATTATTTGTTTTTTGTGTTTTGTTTTGTTTTTGAGAAGAAGTCCCACTCTGTCACCCAGGCTGGAATGGAATAGCGTCATCTCAGTTCACTGCAACCTCCACCTCCCAGGCTCAAGCGAGTCTCCCACCCCAACCTTTCTAGTAGCTGGGACCGCAGACATGTGCCAACACGCATAGCTAATTTTTTGTGTTTTTTGGTAGAGACAGGGTTTTACCATGTTGCCCAGGCTGGTCTCGAACTCCTGAGCTCAAGTAATCCACCTGCCTCGGTCTCCCAAAGTGGTAGGATTACAAATAATGAGTGGCCTCGTTATTTGTTTTTAAAATTTAATGTATTTAATGTATTCACATAGAACGACTCAGATATAGACACCAACCAAGCCTGATATATTGATGGAAGAAAGACAGGATGAAAATCTCCAAAGGCTAACAGTGTCTATCTGTGTCACGAAATTAGAGGTAACTGGCCTTTCTCTCTCTCTCTCTCTCTCTCTCTCTCCTTCCTTCCTTCCTTCCCACCTTCCCTCCCTCCCTCTTTCTTTTCTTTTCCTTCCTTTCTCTCTTTCTTTCCTGCTCTCTCTCCCTTCCTTCCTTTTTGAATTTTCCAACATTTTCCAGTAAATATGTATCTCTTTATGATAAAAAACATATTTGAAACCAGTCACTGGGGGCGTGGCACAGTGGCTCGCACCTGTAATTCCAGCACTTTGGGAGGCAGAGGAAGGTAAGTCACTGGATCTCAGCAGTTTGAGACCAACCTGGGCAACATGGTAAAACCTCATCTTTACAAAAACAAAAGCAAAAACAAAAACAAAAATTAGCCAGGCTAGTGACATGTGTCTGTAGTCACAGCTACTCAGTGGGAAGATCACTTGAGCCTGGGAGGCTGAGGCTGCAGTGAGCCGCGATCATGCCACAGCACTTCAACCTGGGCAACAGAGCAAGACCTTGTCTAAAAGATAATAATAAAAAAATAAAATAAAAACAATCACTAACGTGGAGAATCTTGTGAAAATGTGGTTGACTCTTAAGGAGTGGCCGAGCGAAGCAGGGAAAGCCCCAGGATTAACCTCCTGTCCCTGCGAGGCCCCTGGAGGGCAGCACCCCCGCTGCACCTAGCCGCCTGGGTCATCGTTTCCCGGCTGCATCTGAGGCCCTGGATTCAACCGCGCCTCAGGACTGAGCCCAGGTGGTGGTGATTTCAGGACTTTGGGAACAGGGAGGGGGGCCCCGGGGTGCTTCTGGACCCCGCCCTACCCCGTTGTGCTTTTGAGTTCCTGCACTTGGTTTTGTTTTTATAGTTTTCAGTTTCCTGCTGGCTGTCAACTGTCCCTACTCCCTATGTCTGCATGCCCGCCCTCACAGCCATTCTCACTTCCACACCTCCGGTCTCACCCTCTGTGAACCAACAAAAAGGCCGTGTGGTTGTTAAGACTGTGTGTGGGGCCGGGCTCAGGGAATTGCGCCTGTAGTCCCAGTGCTTTGGGAGGGCAGGGTGGGTGTATCACCTGAGGTCAGGAGTTCCAGACCAGCCTGGCCAACACAGCAAAACCCCATCTCTACTAAAAATACACAAATTAGACTGGGCATGGTGGCTCAGGCCTGTAATCCCAGCACTTTGGGAGGCCAAGGTGGGCAGATCACCTGAGGTTGGGAGTTCGAGACCAGCCTGACCAACATGGAGAAACCCCATCTCTACTAAAAATACAAAATGAGCCGGGCATGGTGGTGAGCGCCTGTAACCCCAGCTACTTGCAATGCGGAAGCAGGAGAATTGCTTGAACCCAGGAGGCGAGGGTTGCAGTGAGCTAAGATCGCATTATCACATTCCAGCCTGGTCAACAAGAGCGAAACTTCATCTCAAAAAAAAGGACAAAAAAAATCAAAAAAACACCACAAATGACTTGGGCATGGTGGCACCACATCTGTAATCCCAGCTACTCGGGAGGCTGAGGCATGAACATCGTTTGAACTGGGGAGGCAGAGATTGCAGTGAGCTGAGATCGTGCCACTGCACTCCAGCCTGGGCAACAGAGCAAGACTCCATCTCAAAAAATAAAATAAAAAATAAACAAATAAAGATGGTGTGTGAAGCTGCAGGAGTGGCTCTGAGTAACAGCGCTGTGCTCAACCCCAGGGCGTATGTCACAGGCTGCTCGCCGCCTCGGGTGCTCGGCTGGAGGGCGTCTCCTCTCCCAGCGCGTTCTCTGAGCTGCGGGGTTATCGCTGTTTTGCACCACAACTGTTTGCCAGGTAAGTGGACCTACTGAGAATATTTCTAGGTCCTGGCTGGGACTCTGCATCTCTCAGCATGTACGACCACATTCCACGACGATGAGAGAACGCAGCTCTTCCCTTCTCCACCATCACGGTGTGTGGTTGACCCGTATCTCTCCATGTTTTCTCACAAGCTTCCAGGATTAAACGATTCCTGGCCAAGAACGAAAAGCAAAATCGCTCCATTCCCCAGTGGATTCGGATGGAAACTGGTAATAAAAGCAGGTACAACTCCAGAGGGAGACCCTGGAGAAGAACCAAGCTGGGTCTATGAGGAATTGCACATGAGACAGCTCATGTATCTGGATCAAGGGCACGATCATCTGATCAGACCAAGATGAAAATGTTGCCACATCAGGTTGGATTCAGTAATAAATATGTGAGACCTTTTGCTTTAAAAAAAAAAAAAAAAAACCAACACAACCCATGGAACAGGAGGCCTGGGACCTGAATGAAGGTCACATGACAAAAGGACTGGAGGTGACCAAGGTTAAAAGACATATCACTTTGGGAGGCCGAGGCAGGTGGATCACGAGGTCAGGCGTTCAAGACCAGCCTGACCAACATGGTGAAACCCTATCTCTACTAAAAATACAAAAATTAGCCGGGCATGGTGGCGTATGCCTGTAATCCCAGCTACTCAAGAGGCTGAGGCAGGAGAATCACTTGAACCCAGGAGGCAGAGGTTGCAGTGAGCCGACATCACACCATTGCACTCCAGCTTAGGAGACAGAGTGAGACTTAGTCTCAAAAAAAAAAAAAAGCAAAAAAAAGATGTATCAGTCAAGGTTCAGGTGCAGAAAACAGAATGCACTCTGGCTACTTGTGACATAAAGGAAATGATACACACACACAAATACTGGAAAAGCTGGAGAAGCAGGCTGCACCTTGAGCCTCCAAAATGGTTCCCCGGATGCCACCAAACTGGCCTGCCAAGATGCCATGCCTGTGCCACACCAGGACAGCAGGACATCTGAGGACCATCAGCTCCAGAGCGTCCATTCGACCCATGAGTCAGCAAGTGGCCATGACCTACCACACCTGCTAGATTCATCCTGGCCAGAAAATAGACCTCACCCTTCCTCTCAGCACCCACAGAGCCAGCGACCGGCCCCTGAAACATGGCCCAGCGCTTCCACCACCAAGCCTGCAGAGAAGACGTCGTGAGCCCCTGTATCACTTCCGACTTCCCAGGCGAGGAAGTCTGACACGTGCACCTTGCAGCCTTCTGTGCAGTGTGTAAGGAGTAGGAGAGCTGCCAAGTGCTAGCCCATCCATCCGCAGGACAGAGACAGAATCTGACCACTCCCCTGTTAGAAACCTCCTCCCAGAGGCACTCGCACCGGGGACTCGAGGCTGGGGTGGCCTGAGGCTGGCTCTAGAAGCTGCTTGCTGTGTGGTCTTGCCCACTGCACTTTAGACTTGAGTCTTACATGAGATCACTGCAGTGCTTTGTAAAACTGTAAATCTCAGAAGCCCCTCTCACCCCAGCAGTCACTCAGTGCAAGCATCCTTTCCTTCCCTCTGCAATGGGCATCGAAGCTGATTTTCATCCATGGCCTAACCAGGTTCCAGAGGGACAGGTAAGCCTAAGCCAGCTCAGAGGGTAGACCCAGGCCAGGGAGATGCCACCCACAGGTTGAATTGTCCTGGGTTGTTAAATTTGCAGGAGTTTCGACAGCCGGTACACTTCCTGTTGGAGGTTCGAAAGTGGCCATAGTGGAAATATTTACACCATAGGAACTGGCTAATGATACAGCTCAGGGTTTTTTGTCACCGTGCCCCGGAGCTGACTGTTAATCATTTACCAGCTTGCCATTGGTTAAGGCAATAAGGACAGGTGAAATTTCTGGAGGGCTGTGACTTGGTGGTTCTTCCCACCCCCAGCTGCACATGAGGATCGCCTGGGGAGTGCTGATCACATCCTAAAGCACAGACCCCACCCGAGGCAAACTGACAGAGAAGCTGGAGGAAGAAGAGGGATCTGGGCAGTAGCTGGAGAAGGTGGAGGGGTCGCAGGAGGAGACCTGCCAGTGCATGTTTGCTTGTGAGCGGAAAGTCCTTTGCCTGGGAGATGCAGAGAGAAGAGGCAAGGGTGGGATTACAGGCAGGAGCCACTGCGCCCTGCCAATAAACTAAATTTAAAATCACAAAAGAGGCCTGGCACGGTGACTCTTGCCTGTAATCCCGGCACTTTGGGAGACCGAGGCGGTTGGATCACCTGAGGTCAGGAGTTCAAGATCAGCCTGGAAAATATGGTGAAACCCCAGTCTCGACTAAAAATACAAAAATTAGCCAGGCATGGTGGCGGGCACCGGTAATCCCAGCTACTCAGGAGGCTGAGGCCCGAGAATCGCTTGAGCCTGGGAGGTTGCAATGAGGCGAGATCGTGCCACTGCACTCCAGCCTGGTGACAGAGCGAGACTCCATCTCAAAACAATAAATAAATAAAATAAACCACAAAAGAGCAAAGGAAGAAAATAAAACTCATCAGACGCTACTGCCCAGAGGTGAGGAAATGGAGTAAGCGTGCCTCCACGCACCCCTGTGCAAACTCACACCT
>PVKP010032947.1:14323-25557 GCA_004027715.1 Plecturocebus donacophilus | reverse complement strand
TTTTCTATATTTTTGGTAGATGGGGGTTTGCTATGGTGCCTAGGCTGGCCCTGAAGTCCTGGGCTCAAGTGATCTACCTGTCTCAGCTCCCAAAATGCTGGGATTACAGGCATGAGCCACCTGTGTCTGGCCCGCCCCGTTACATTTAAATGTCAGATAAACAACATATTTTTTTTTTTAGTATAAGTATGTCCCATGCAAACAAAAAACCCTGAGCATACAGTGTCTTATATATATTATTTCCCCTGATCTTCATTGCATGATCTCTCTGATCTCTCGTAGTTCATATATGCCCTTTTGCAATTGTTTTTCTCGCACCAGAAACAGGCCCACCTTACTTTTAAAGAGCATAGTGCTCACTTATAAGGACAGGATGCACAGGTCTACTGGGAAGCGGCCAGCTAGGTGGGGGCGTTCCTTTTGCTGTGATCATTAGATGGCATGACTTGTAGAACGAATGATCAGTGGTCAACCAGTGAGTTTGTTAAGCAGAGCCTGTCAAGAGAGTGACTGCTGTGCCAAGTCCACAGTGCCAGGCACTGGAAGGAGCCAATAAGCATTAGTATGATGATGGTGATTATTAACTAATTTGTTGTTTGATGCTTAATTTGTTTATAGTTAATTTTATGAATAACCCTGTGACAAATACCTTAATAATCTTTGCACGAATCCTTGGTGATTTCCATAGAATATTTTCCTGAAATTGTAAAGAGGTTTAAAAATTTTAAAGTTGTTTTTAGAGATGGGGTCTTGCTACATTGTCCACGCTGGCCTCCAACTCTTATCCTCAAGTGAGCCTCCTGCTTTGGCCTCCCAAACTGCTGAGATGATGGGTAGGAGTCACTGCGCCTGGACTGAAACTCTGTCTTTTAAATGAAATTCTCCTTGAGCTTTTTTTTTTTTTTTTGATTCATACGACTTCTGCATTTGTGGCCCCAAATCTCTCTGTGTGGCCAAATTTGTGGTTATAAAATCTCAGGGAAATTTTATTGTTGTTTTTGCTATTTTTACCTCTACAATTTTGTTTGCTGTCTGAAATTGCTGGGTGGGTTTCCTTCTAGTTCACCTTTTTCTCAGGGCATACTCTACTTGCGTCTTGGCTTTATACAGGGTGGTCTGGCTCTTCACTCCATATGAGATACCTGAAGATTCATAGATGCGCCCCGGGTGTGCTGTGGTGGCAATAGCTAATTTAACTCTGCTCTCCTGCTTCCATCTTGGCCTCAAGGGGTGAAGTGCTCTTATTTTCTCAGAAGTTTGTTTGCCTATTTAAAGAAGGTTTTTGTCTGACATTTTAAACTTTCCTTGTAGTCATGGGACATGGGCTAGGATTGGCTGAGCTCAGAGCCTTTCCTCTTGGGACCATTTCCTAGGCAGAGAAACAAATCAGTGAGAATTTGCTGCTAGAAGGGATCTGAATCCTGATATTGCCTCATCCTAGCTATTAGACTACCTCTGAACCTGCTTCCTCTTCTGTGGAGTGGGAGTTCCTACTACAGAGTGCTAAGCACTCAAGAGACAGTGTCCTTACCTTTCAGAACACATGTGAAAAAGAGTCAGAAAAGGGGTTTCCGCAGTGTCCTAAGTAGCAAAACAATCATTCTTAATCCACAATGCCAATAAGTCCATGTGGATCCCTTTTGCTTGGATGGATTTTTGTTGTTGTTGTTCGCTTGTTTTCCTGAGACTGAGTCTCACTCTGTCACCCAGGCTGGAGTGCAGTGGTGTAACTTCAGCTTGCTGCAACCTCCGCCTCCCAGGTTCAAGTGATTCTCCTGCCTCAGCCTCCTGAGTAGTTGGGATTACAGGCACCCGCCACCACACCCGCTAATTGTTGTAGTTTTAGTAGAGATGGGGTTTCACCATGTTGACCAGGCTGGTCTTGAACTCCTGACCTCAAGTGATCCATCCACCTTGATCTCCCAAAGTGCTGGGATTACAAGCATGAGCCAGCATGCCAGTTGGATGGACGTTTTTATAGCTTGACTTAAATTGGAAAAGATGGACCAATCATTTCTGTGAGCCCACCACGCTTCTTCCTTGGAAAAGGAGGCTTGCCAAGTTTTCTCTTTAGCTCTCGTTGCTCGAATGAAGGCTGCCGTCACATAGAGTATCCAATTACGAGGAGGCCATAGTCATTCACATAAGGCTTCACTTAGCTCTAAAATCATAACAAGCTTAAAATATCTTAAAGTTGGGGAACTTGCTTTCTCAAAACTCAATCCTGTTTGAATATATAAGCCATAAGAAATAAACAAACAAAACAAATATCTTCACACCCTGGGAAAAAGCCATAGGTCATTGTCTGATGAACAAATGGATCCAACTCTGCTCTCAAAGACAACTCACACTCATTTAAAAACTGTCAAGAGTCATCTTTTATGACTTCACAGTGGTTCCAGATGCCATTCCAACTCCAACCACAGAAGTGGGATTCCTGGACGGGTCAGGTGGAAGTAGCTTGTGCTTGCAGTGGCTGGCCAGGAGGGGCGTGGGGGTGCAATTTGGATATTCGTGGGCAATACGGAAATACAGGAAATACAAGTGAGCTGGGGTGGCTGGCGTTCTTGCAAAGAACCTGTTGTGCTCCACATATGGAAGGTCTCATTCAAGAAGGGCTCCTGCTGGGTTGGAGCCTATGAAATGGCTATACCTCACCCTACCCTACTCTGAGGGTAAGACAGTTTGCTTACTGAGGAGAGTGGATCGGACACGGATGCTGCAGGCTGTGGCCTTGCCCTGGCTTGCCCGTCTTCCTGGCAAGACAAGCAGTTATTAGAGGCTGGTGATGACTCCCTGTGTCTGGGGACAAGCTGTCTGCATTTCTAGGAGATGGCTCCTTCCTAAGGCGAAAGAAAAGATGCCAGGCTGTGGAAGGGTCCAATTATTGGCAGCTCTATTTTACAAAATGATTGTCTTTGAGTGAAGTATGTGTTATAAAATCAAACTTGGCACTTCTAATTAAGATAAAGGAATCTCGGTCCTTACATGCTATGTACATGTATAAAGAAGTGAAATTCTTTGTACTTTCAGGAAATGCTTTCAGAGCCCCTTTGCCGCAATGAGAATCTTCTTGGACAGTGTCCCAAGGGCAATTGCAAACATATTTCGTAAATGGGTTTGTCTAATTCTTTTGTCTGTTGACTAATACCTTTATTCAACTCCTTTTTTTTTTTTTAAGACGGGGTTTCACCATGTTGGTCAGGCTGGTCTTGAACTCCCGACCTCGGGTGATCCATCCGCCTTGGCCTCCAAAGTGCTTGGATTACAGGCGTGAGCCACCGCGCCCAGGCTTCAACTCTCTTAAGAGAGTGTGTGTGTGTGTTTGAGACAGGGTCTCAGTCTGCTCCCCAGGCTGGAGTGCAGTGGTGCTATCATAGCTCACTGCAGCCTGGAACTCCTGAACTCAAGTGATTCTCCTGCTTCAGTCTCTCAAGTAGCTGGGACTACAGGTACATGCCACCATACCAGGGTAATTTTTTGTGTTTTTAGTAGAGATGAGGTCTCACTATATTGTCCAGACTGGTCTTGAACTCCTAAGCTCAAGCAATCCTCTGGCCTCAGCCTCCCAAATTGTTGGGATTATAGGCATGAGCCACCACATCCAGCCTATTTTAAGATTAAAAAAAAATTCTGAATACTACTATCAAAGGCAGCAATTTCTGTTAATATCCTTTTAATAGATCTGAGGAGTTGAGTGGGCTGTGGACATCTTTCTAGGGCCAAATACCTATGACAGAAGAATTTTCCAAGAGCTTCTGGGATTTGCACAGCTCAGCATTGCAAGCTGGAAAGCTGGCAATCATATTCCAGGGTCTCAGTGGGTCTGTGCTCAGTGGCTAATGATTCAGAGGCCCATCCTGACCTTTACCTTTGAGCTAATGGCACTGAACTAGCACTACAACTGCAACTGGATCTCGGAATCCCATTTGACTGCTAATCTTAGTTCTGTTATGTATAAATTGTGAAATCTAATCAACCTCTGAGTCTTATAAAATGAGGAAATAACTCCTTCTTTACAGGTTGTGGGAAGGCAGTAGAAGGCGATAATGTGTACAGAGTGCCAAATTCAGAATTTGCCCAGTGGACAGTCAAGGATGATAGTGTTCCAGCCACTTCCACCTCTGGAATTCTACTCCTTTGAAAAAAAGGGACAGTTAGAAAGACTTCAAGTTCTGTCTTTTTTTTTTTTTTTTTTTTTTTTTTTTTGCTTTAGGTACAGAGAACAACTTGATCCTCTCGAAACAGATGATTCTCAAATGCACATTCTAAACTTGAGACATCTTCCAGGCTTCAGGCTTATGTGAAATATTTACAGATGGTGGTTCTATCATGTTAAAGTGTTGAGACATAAAACTCTTCTCTGTCTTCATCACCCAGCCCAACAAACACACACAAATCCCAGACAACCAACAAACCTGCTCTTCCTTCCAGAGTTCCCTGTTCTTAGTGACAACACCTTTGTTCAAGATCCCCACACTCTTTGACTTCCATCCTCATCCAGTCAGCCTCCAAATCCAGCTAAAGTCTTTTCCCTTCTTCTTCCCTCCCCACCCCTGCTCTGGCCTCCTTGTCTTCTAGCCTTTCTTCCATCATGCCGTTCCCAGTACCAGCAGTTCAGATGCAGTGAGAAATGTCTGTGAACTGTTCAGGTCTTCTCATTCCATTCCAGGTTATAAACTCAGAGCCTCCTCTGACTCTGGAATTGGCATGACCTCTCCCATCCATCCTGCCATTGTTCCCCCCACCACCTCCATTTAATTGCATTCACAGATTCCTTTATACCATTTTTGGGTTCAGGCTCTATATGGACTATAAGAAATATTCCTTAGTTCAGTCTGCCCCAACTGTCCATTCTTTTTTTTTTTTTTTGAGATGGAGTTTTGTTCTTTCGCCCAGGCTGGAGTGCAGTGGTGCGATCTTGGCTCACTTCAACCTCTGCCTCTGAGGTTCAAGCAATTCTTCTGTCTCAGCCTCCTGAGTAGCTGGGATTATAGGCACCCACCACCACGCCCAGCTAGCTTTCGTATTTTTAGTAGAGATGAGGTTTTGCCACATTGGCCAGGCTGATCTCAAACTCCTGACCTCAGGTGATCTGCCCGCCTCGGCCTCCCAAAGTGCTGGGATTACAGGCATGAGCCACCGCACCTGGTCCCAACTCTCCATTCTGACCCACTCACTCACTTTCTGCTCCAGCCATGTATACCATTGACTCCAATTGTCATTCCCTTCCCAGCCACATTCTTTCATCTACTCACTTACTTACCCCATTCATTGGTTCCCATGTTGCCTAAGAGGCCTTCTAAACTCTTTTCTTATCAATTAATTGGAACCACAATCCTTTTTGATATTCAAATACTTCCATCAATCTGCATTTTCTTAGTTTATTCTTAGGGCCACCATATTAGAATCAAATGAGACATGATTTCTGAGTTGTCCTCAATAACCACTATGCCACCCTAGGCGGTAACATAGTTTAGAAGTTAAGAATTTGCTTCTCTAGTGTCAGATGAATCTGGATCCAAATCCCAGCTCTATCATTTACTAGTTGCATGACCTTGGCAATTTCTTTAGACTCTCTCCCCCTCTGTTCTCTCATCTATAAAACTGTATAATAATGCCTACTTGACATGGTTGTTATGCACTAAGGGGAAAATGCATGG
This sequence comes from Plecturocebus donacophilus, assembly GCA_004027715.1. NCBI lineage: Eukaryota > Metazoa > Chordata > Mammalia > Primates > Pitheciidae > Plecturocebus > Plecturocebus donacophilus. The sequence continues at coordinate 19,894 of PVKP010032947.1, read as the reverse complement.
TGAAGGTCTTAACATAGTGGCTGGCACCCAGTAAGTGTTCAATAAATGATTGTGCCTGTCTTTTTAATTCTTGCTTTGCTTAACTTTCTATGGCTAATCAGTAATAAGATTGACTGTGATACTTAATTTCTTGTTCTGGGACCGGGGAACCTTTAAGATGTGAGTGTCAATGGTTAAAACACTGTAAATGGAAGTCTGAAAAAGGGAAGTGATAGTTGACTGCGTTGTAAGATTTTCGGGGACAGGGATAATGTTACTTTCATCTTTATATCTCCAGTCCTAGACTGGGAATGTAGTAAGCAATCAAAAATATATGTTTAAATCAGTTAAATGGTGAGTTGCAAAAACTTTATTGCAATGACCTCTGGTCAGTTTTCATTTCTGTCTCCATATTTCTTATAGTTGTCAAAGAAAAATTCCAGAATGCTGGGATTCACTCATTCCCTGTCATTAAAAAAAGAACGTATGTGTGGATGTAGTATGTGTGTGTGTATTACGTAGGAACACACACACACACATACACACACACACACAATTTAAATTAGCACTGTTCTAGTCTGGCTTCACTGGATTTTGTGTGTTCGTCTCTATCTTCCCACTGCAGACCTTTTGGGTTTGGATCTGTCCTTAGATTTGTCCCTGGATTATAACCACACCAGAAGGGGCTTTCTGGAAGGAGAGCTACCTTTATCTGACATACCTGAGTTTGTCTGTGGGGTTAAATCCTCAGGAATCCAGCTTTCACAGTGAGTTAGAAGAGATCATGAAAGAGAGACCCATTAGGTCTTCAGATTTCTGATGAGCCATTGCCATTTTCTTGAAAACTGACTGCCTTCATTACGGGGCCATTACACTGGATCTGTCACAATGTAGTTCATGTACTATATAAATTCCTAGTTTAGCTGTACAGACAGACATTCAAGGTGCTTGTTTTGTTGGCATTTCTTAGGTTCTGAGCTTCAAAGATAGAAATTTAATGTATAAATTTTAATTCAATACATTATCGAATGTCTATTATGTGTCAGGCACCATGTGGGGCACCATTTCTAGGAGGATTGAGACACTTACATGGCTACCAGGGTGATGAATGAATGGTAGGTTGGGTTTTTCTTCCCCCTTATCTCCTTCCTTCCTTGCCCTCCCCATGCTTTGCAGTGTAGAAAAAGACTTTCTGAGAAGAACCATACATCTGAGTTATGGCCACTGTGAGCTATATAAGCATTTGTCTGTATTGTAGATGTTTACTGTGGAGAGCAGGAAAGATCTGGTGTCCCTAGGGATCTGGAGGACCTCAAGGATGCCCTGCCCCTCCAAAAGGAACCGAGACCCTGAGGGGAGGACCAAGGTGGTGGGAAGACCCAGGTGTTCATGAGGTGGAGAGAGAAAAGAGACTGGAGAGGAAACAAGAGAATCCAGGGAGGGACCTTCGAGACTGTTTTCAGTCATCATTGTCAGAGGGCTGGTCTCCTTGAGGGTTTGGGAATGGGGTGGGTGGAGGAGCATTTGTAGGCTTTGTGGCTGGTGCACCGTGGTCACGGTAGGATGAGATGTAGTCCTACTTTTTAAATTCAGATAATACTTCACTGATTGTATCATTCCTTCCTGAGCCTTTGGTTTCCCAGACAAATCATTTCACTTCAGTCGTGGGTTAATATCACTCTGGCTCCGGGGCTTTGGTCAAGCTGACATGGGTGGGGCTTGTAGAGCTCTTTGTACTTCCACATCTGGATTTGGGTCTGCAAATTGGCTGCTGACCTGGGTTGGTAGTTTCTGAAATGTAGCCCCTCTCTGCTCCAGCTCTGCTGATAGCCTCCTTCCCAGATAGGGGGTGAGAGGACTGCTGTGGACCTATAGCCTCTTCTGGCTCCATCTAGGGAGAGAAGGACCATCTTTCTTGGGATATTTCTGGTGGGAAGACACCTTCTTCTTTGTTGGTGAGCTTTGCAGTTAGACTGCTCTGGGCCCTTCCTTGGGCTCTGCTGGCTATTCATTTTTATGGTTTGAAATCTCCGACATAGGGAAGTTGCTGGTCGTGCAACTTGGATCATGTGATTTTACCTCTCTAAGCCCCAATTTTCGCATCGAAAAGTAAATAAAATAATAACTCTGACATATTATTGTTGTTGGAAGAATGGATGAGAGACACTAAACTGCTAGGCATGGGAAATGCCTAATGAATGGGAGATACTGTACTATTCAGAACTGAAATTTTAATATGATCATGCACTTATCGGTGAACATTAGCTGATTTAGCCTTTATGAATTAATAAGTCCTGATTGCACTGGACCATCTTGTCCTGGTTCTAGAGTACAAGCTGCATTTCAGTTATGTATGTAGATGAGGAAGGTAGGTATACGCAATGCTATGGGGTAAGGCAGGGTTTACTTTGTAGGAGATCCTGTCAGTGATATCAGCACAGATCTAGGCCTCTGGAGAGACCTCAGAATTGTAGAAACTGTGCCTGTTTCCACATGGACTATGGTGCTTGGAACCGACATAGAGAAAACCATCTCCTGAGGGCTGCTGTATGTGCTGGGCACAAGGGGCTCTTCTGATAGAATGCTATGGAAACTGCTATTCTTTCGTGGACCGTATTTAGGAACACTGAACACTAGGGGCTCAACTCCATCTTATTTACTTGGGACCCGAAGGGAGACTTGAACTTGGCTCACAACTTAGGTCTGGTCATGTTAGATCCTGTCTGAGAGCCCGGAAAAGGATTTCTAAAGGGTGCTAGACTGGAGGGAGGACCATGGCAACTCTGGAGGGAAAGCCACCTGCAGCAAAGAAGCTTGGCAGAGACTGGAGAGCGTCAGGAGGCAGCCAGATGCCTAGGCAGATAGGGGTGGGTCCCTGGTGAAACCCCATCTCCAAGCCAAAGACTGTTTAAAAAGCCTGAAAGCCAAACTCCAAGTTAAATCCTTGGACCGGATTGAGAACTTGTCTTCCTGTTTGGCACACTTTCCTCTGATTGTTCCCCACCCTTCGCCTGTTTCGCATATACGTGCCCTTTCCTAACTGGTTTTCTACACTATGGTGCCCACCTTTGAGTGGTGTCTTTGCTTTAACCTTTCTTGCATACTCACAAACCAATCAGCAAGCACTCCCCATTCTGAGTCCATAAGAGGCCCTTGACCCAGCCATATGGGGGGAACTTTCCTGTTTTCAGGTAGGGGGGCCACCCCTATGTCCCCTCTCTGCTAAAAGATATTTTATTGCTCAATAAAATTCTTCTCCCCGCTCCTCACTCTTCAATGCACAGTGTATCCTCCTTCTTCTTGGGTGCAGTATAAGAGCCTGGGAACCACTGAACATAGGTACAAGCTATAACACAGGCGAGCTGGGGCACCTTAGCATGGCCAAGCAAGGCCCGGGTGGGGCATCATTGGCTTGGGGGTCCCTGGCATGCAAAGTGACTGAGAAGAAAAATCCTGTATCACAGTCAGATGAAACAGCAGGGCTGAGAGGAATCCCGGGTTTCCAGGTGTGTGTGGCTTCCATTTCCATGCCGGTTCCCTCAGTAGCCCTCCGGCTAAGGGTGCTCTGGAAAAGGGCCAGGGTAGTAAGGTAAGAACTGTGACTTGGAGTCCGACATCTTTGCTGTGGAGAGCCCAGGACACAGGAGAAGATCCCTGGAGGTGGGTGGTCAAGGAGAGGATGGTAGCAGTTCAGGCAACACCCGGTGGAAGACAGAGAAACAGCAGCCCGGCAGTCACAGGGCAATGAGTTGATGTGGCCCTGAGTGAGGGGCTGTCAAGCTACATTTCACATGGTCAGGCTCATGTAACACAAGTTCTTACCTCTGTGGAAAGGGCATAATAATAGTACCTATCATGGGCCAGGCATGGTGGCTCATGCCTGTAATTTCAACATTTTTGGAGGTCAAGGCAGGTGGATCACCTGAGGTCAGGAGTTCCAGACCAGCCTGACCAGCATGATAAAACCCCTTCTCTACTAAAAATATAAAAATCAGCCAGGCATGGTCATGGGTGCCTGTAATCCCAGCTTCTTGGGAGACTGAGATAGGAGACTTGCTCGAACCTAGGAGGCAGAGGTTGTAGTGAGCCAAGATTGCACGACTGTACTTCAGCCTGGGCGACAAGAGCGAGACTCCATCTCAAAATAAACAAATATAGTTTTAAAAAGTACCCATCTCCTGGATTGCTGACAGCCAAGAACCACCCCCAGTACAAAGCAGGTACTCAGTAAATGTTAGCCATTATTGTGTGTGAGCTGTCCAGGAGACAGACCTCGTGAAGAGGAGAGCTGGAAGTGAAACCTTGGGAAGAGGCTGGACAGTCTGGGATATGGCTGTCGATGGGACCATGGTACTCACTAGTAGGTAAAAACGTGGGACATCCAAGTAACACACACATAGGATCTGCTTCCCTACCAGCTCTCTCACCAGCTCTTTGTCCCCGTGGCCCTTGATCCTGGGACCGGACCCAGAGAAGACACTGGTTTGTAATGAAATTCATGGTTGATTTGTCTGCATTAAACGGATGGCTCTGATTGTGACTTGTTGAAACAGCCTATTCTGGCGTGATTGAGGTGGAACAGTGTTTCCGAAGAGCTCTGGATATTCCCAGTGTTTTGCATTTGGTGCAGGGTTGTATGGTAGGACAAAGCCTACTTGCTTCCATCTGTAATAATCTCTCAACTGGGAGATTACTCTCTTCACTTCTCCATTACAGCAGTTAACTTCCTCTACCTGCTGATATCTCCTTCCCACTGAGGTCCTACTTAATTTCTAAGGCCCAGCACATGTTAGGTTAAGTCATTCTTTGGTCCTAGAACTCTGTTTATGTATTATCCTTGGTCATTATCCCATTCATATTCTTCAATGGTTCATGAGTCTCTGTCTCCTTTATTTTGTGTCAGTTCTTTGAGAAGGTGCCTAAATGCATGTGGATATCTCATTCATTATTTTATTCCCCATGGGGTTCTGTGATGTTTACTAAAACTACAATGAAATCCCATGAAGTAAAAAACACATCATCCCCATTTTATAGATGAGGAAACTGAGGCATAGAAAAGGCCACACACCTGGTGGGTAAAGAAGTCAAGATCCAAGGAATCCAGGGTCCCAGCCTCCCCACTACACTCTACTGATTTGCATGGTAGGAACTTCAATATTTCATGAATTGAGTATGGTGAGTTTCACCGTCTTTGTTCTGAATACTGTCTATAATATATATTCCTGCCATTTGGGGATGATAGGCCGCTTTCTCTTCTGAGAAGACTGTGTCTGAAAGACTGCCAAATTAGTATCTTCTTGAATTGCCTGTCGTTAGCTTAAAAAAAAAATTCCAGAAGGCCAGGCATGGTGGCTCACACCTGTGATCCCAGCCCTTTGGGAGGCCGAGGTGTGTGGATCATGAGCCCAGGAGTTCAAGACCAGCCTGGCCAAGATGGTAAAACCCTGTCTCTACTAAAAATACAAAAAAATTAACCTGGCATGGTGGCAGGCGCCTGTCATCCCAGCCACTTGGGAGGCTGAGGCAGAGAATTGCTTGAACCCGGGAGGCGGAGGTTGCAGTGAGCTGAGATCACGCCACTACACTCCAGCC
>PVKP010032947.1:0-14223 GCA_004027715.1 Plecturocebus donacophilus | reverse complement strand
TATGTCTCAAAAAAAAAAAAAAAAAAAAAAAAAATTCCAGAAGATAAAAAAGAAAGCAGCATATAGTGACAGTGTGGCTTTATCCTTGGCACAGACAGGCTTCTTTGGGGCTGCTAGGTACATGAGCAATATTTCAAGTTATATGCCTTTCAGTTTGAAAGACTTTGAATAAGGCTTATGATCAGCATTTGGAAGGCCTTTCTACTTTTCCCCAGCTAACAGTGCAGTCCCTCTGACTGAGTAATTTATCCTGTAACATTAATATATAGGGTCTGTTCATGTCTTAGGAAATGTTCTAGTAACTCATTTTTCCTTCTCTGTGAAAGTCATTGAATTGAATCATGCTCTCAATGAAACTCTCTTAAAGTACATTAATGAAAATGTTAGTACCTTAATAGAGTACCATGATATTCATCTAGATTTAAATATTTATTGGGCAAATAGGAGAAATGATTAAATCCCCTTGGGAAAATCAATCAAAACTGCCCCAAAGCCTTGTCTTGTAAATAGTGTCACATACCAGCCACACTCACCCTCTCATCTGCTTTTTTGGCACTAAATTCAGTCAGCTGAGACCAAGCTACCGTGTAAGGAACAGATTAAACTAACATCCATCAAGGTGAAAGATAATTATTACTTGTGTCAGACAACACCTGTTTTTGCAGCATTCCTCAACTTCGTTAAACTGGAGACAGGCTAAACTTTCCACTGAATTTTCCATTTGACAGTTGCTCCAGGCGGTGTGTCTGCAGAACACCCTTGCAATGTTTACGTTTTTGAGGAAGATTAAAAATGTCATCTGTGAAATATAACCTGAAAATCTCAAACCGTAATATATTCACCTATATAAATATAGGGGCTGAATGGGAGTCAAACGGAAGGAAAAGCAAGCCCTTAGCTTCTTCTGGAGCAGAAATCTTTCATCGGACATCTTTTATGATGTTAAACGTGCAGGTTGTCCACAGACACTCTTCATACTTCAGATTGTGGTGGTGTTGATCACTCTTCACTTTACAGTTTTAGGACTATTCATCATTTCTCAACAGCTTGTGGTATTTTCTTACAAATGGGGAGCCAGAAGTCAGGTGCCATTTGGAGTGTGTGAGCATGGGTCTCCTTTTCACAATCTTGACTCCATGCCTAGGATGACATTTTTACCTGAGAAAGGAATCTCTGACTTGGGGCAAAAATCTGAAATGAAGTTGTTTTTTTTTTAAATTGACACTAGTGTGGCTACTGCAGAAGTGCTAATGTCACTGCCAAGTTCGTTCCCAGGCTTGTCCCTTGTTGGAGAGGCACTGGTGCACTTCCAGGTGTTTCAGCTGGGGCACGATTTCGTACATGTCCAGGAGACAAAAGAAGAAAAAAAAGAGAACACATCAGCTCCCCTCTGGGGGAAGGCCATGGGCCCTGCAGCTTTTTTGGGTGTTAATCTTACTCTTAACATCTGTGTTGACTTCAATCACTGTTTCTTTTGACATATTCTAAATACAGGCTCCAGCCCAGCTGAAATGGAGGGGAAGGAGACTTGAGGCTTTTCCCTTTATTATAGGGGTAGACATTCAAAAGCATTTAAGATACTTTATTCTTGAGATTACAGTAATGAGTATATTTTTAAAAATTCTTTACTTGTTTCAACTTCTCATGCTCCGTATTCACTCAGGTTCCAAGCTCTTTCACGGGACCTGAACCTCGTCTCCTCTTTTCCTCCCCACCTCCAAGCCATCCCTTTGTTCAGCCCACCCCACCTTGCCTGTTACAGTAGCTTTCTGTCCCTTCCACAGTGGGTAGGGGAAGCTGCTGGCAAACGGTGGTGGGTGCTGTTGGCTGCCTGTCCAGCATCAGTGCCCCCTACTCCCTTCTTAACCAAATCCCAAGTTTCCTCAGGTCCCTCTTCTTACCCCACAAAGCCACATGGCTCAGGGGAAGCATCTCAATCCAATCTGTTGCAATCCCTGTTTATCTTCTGTGCACTGATAGTCATTTGTCCCAAACACAAGTTAGGTCACTCCCCTGCTAAAAATGTCTAACCCTGATAACAAGTGTCTGCATTGCTTATCCCTTACCATGGCTTTCAAGGTCTTTTGTAATCTGGCCTCGGCCTTTTAAATCAACAGTATCAGTCAGGATGCTTTGGGCTGCAAGTAACAGAAACTGTGATTCAGATAATAGGAAAATGTATGATCTCACAATACAGAAAGTCCACTAAAAGGGGAGGCTTCAGGTTGCTTGTTTTAAGGACTCAGTGACATCCATGAAGAGCCAGATTCTTTCCACCTGTCTGTTCTGCTCTCCTCTGGGTGCTGATTTCTTCCTCCACTTGGGTATAAGATGGCTGGAGGGATTCCATGACACACAGCCAGACCAGTGATGTGCAGATGAAGAGGAGAGAACAAAGCCTTCCTCAGAGCCCCTGCCGCTGCTGACTTCCCTTCTTCTCTCACTGGCCAGAACTTGGCTCATTACCCACTGGCTGGTGTCATTCTCAGTACAATGGGTCACCTCCCATCTCAGAGTAGGGAGCGGTGCCAGCTTCCCCTGAGGCATGTGGCTTTGTACAGTGAGAAGAGGGACCTGAGAAAATGTGGGATTTGGTTAAGAAGGCAGTAGAGGGCACTGATGCTGGATAGACAGCCAAGAGCACCCACCACCATTTGCCAGCAGCTTCCCCCACTCACTGTGCTCTGACACACCTGTCATGGCCTTTCTGTTTCTTCTCAAGAATGTCTTGTGGCTGGGTGTGGTGGCTCACACCTGTAATTCCAGCACTTTGGGAGGCTCAGGCGGGCATATCACCTGAGGTCAGCAGTTCGAGACCAGCCTGGCCAACATGGTGGGACCCTGTCTCTACTAAAAATACAAAAATTAGCCAGGCATGGTGGCAGGTGCCTGTGGTTCCAGCTATTTCGGAGGCTGAGGCAGGAGAATCGCTTGAACCTGGGAGGCAAAGGTTGCATTGAGCCAAGATAGCACCACTGCACTCCAGCCTGTGCAACACAGTGGGACTCTGTCACACACACACACACACACACACACACACACACACACACACACACACACACACGTCTTGCTTCTCCATGTCCCTTCTGGAAGACTCTTCTTCATCTTTAATGGCTGTATTAGTTTCATACTGCTGCCATAACAAATTGCCACATGCTTCGTGGTTTAAATGACATAAATTTGTTACCTTACAGTTGTGGAGGGCAGAAGTCAAAAATGGGTATCTTGGACTTAAACTCAAGGTGTCCGTAGAGCCACGTTCCTTCTGGAGGCTCTAAGGAGACTCTGTTCCTTGGCCTTTCCAGCTTCTAGAGGCCTCCTGCATTCCTTGGCTCACAGCCACATCATTCTGACCAATGCTTCCGTTGTCACATCTCTCTCTGATCCTCCCACCTCTCAAATGAACCTTTGTGATTACACTGGGCCCTCCCTGAGAATTACCCCATTTTAACACCCTCAACTTAATCACATCTGCAAAGTCCCTTTTGCCATGTAAGGTAGGGACATATTCACAGGTTCTAGGGATTAGGATACAGACATATTTGGGTGGCCAGTACTTTACCTACCACAATGACCTAGCACAACGCCACCTTCTCTGTGACAGCTTCCCCGATTCCATTCCAGAAATATCATTCTAGGAGAAATAGAAGAGATGGGAGCAGGCAGGACATTTGCCACCCTTGGGGCACTGGTCTCAGTGCCACCTCCCTTGGCTGTCCAGGGAAGGCTGGATGGTGACCGTCTGTGGCCTCCACCTCTCTCTGACCTGCTCTCTGGGCATGTTCTCTCACCTCCCTTTCCCTGTTTTTTGACCTGACATTGAACTTCCTTCAGGCCTGAGTCAAAGAGACTTTATACCCAACCCATTGTGGTTTGTGGAGGCGTTCACTAAAGGAAATGAAGAGGAAATTCTACCCACAGGACAAAGTGTTGTCTTTTTCTGCCCCCAGGTTACAATGATTTTTCTAGGGTAAGCCCTTTTTTTCTGGCCATATGCTGTCCTGGCCAGGCCTGAGTTCTTGTCTGAGGACAAAAGTGGCTTAGGTCATGATTGACTGTCCCTCTGCCTCTATCTGTCTCTGTCTCCAAATATTTACCACACACCTGTGCAAGGCATGGTGGTAGATACCATTGCTGCAAAGCACAGTTTCCCAGGCACAAACCCTGAGATGTGGAGGTTTCTTGCCAAGTGATTTGTTTGTAAGTATTCCCAGGAAAAACCAGAGGGCAGTGGGGAATGAGGCAGGCAGGGGAGAAAGCTAACCAGGATGTGCTATCAAGCACAGTCCCACAAAAGGCCACTTTGGTTCCATCGTCCAGGGTAGCACTGAGGCATGTAGGTCACATCTCAGATGGTCCTGATAGGGGTGCTCTTGTCATTGGTTGAGGGCTGCCCCCAAAGAGACAAATTCACAGGGAAAAGGAATTTCTGACAGCCAGAGGGGAGCCCTCTATTAAAAGAGGTGCAGGTGCTGTTGTGAAGAAAAGGCCACTGGGAGCCAGTATGCCCCAAGATGGTGCAGCAATCTGAGCAGGTCCAGGCAGAGTCCTGATATCCTCCATGCACCGGAGAAGGCCCTGTACTCAGGCATTTCCTCTTCTCACATGGCTTCGTCTTCCCTGCCCCAACCCCACTCCCAGCCAAGGCTCTAGAGCAAGACCCCTGGCCTCTGCAGAAGGCTGATCTTCCGGCTGGTCTTCCCAAGCTCAGACACTCTGTGTAGGCTTCAGGTCATGCTGTGCTTCTTCTTGGGCTTCGAACTCCGTTTTGAACCTGAAAATTGCTTGCTGACTTTTAGTCACCTCTGTCCACTAAAAACTGCTTGATTGCCTGAGGATGATGGATGCATCTGTCTCCGAGGCAGGCCAGGGCTCCTGCCCTCTCTCTATTGCTGTGAGCCAGCTGTTGGGCCACCCTCCAGAGCACCTAGACAGGGAGGAGGCCACTTTGTCCCTGGCTGGTCATCTCGCCTCCCTGGAGGCTCGTATCTCTCTCCCCGCTCCTTGCAGCTTGACCCCACTCTTGATTCTGCTCACTTGGTCTGTACTTCCCTACCATTTAGCAGAAGTTGGTTCTGCATTTGAGGCAGACAATTTCACCCAGAGCTTCTAGCTCCCTTTTCCTGAGGCTCTGACAGTCATCAGGTGCTACAATTACTTCCTTGTGTGTTAACACATGACGCTCCTCCTCAAGTAACTCAAATAGAGGACTTTCTAAAAACACATAGTTGTTTTAAAAATGTAATCATTATTTTATTCTACTTAAACAGATACATAAGTTATACTAATGATAATAAGCATAATAACAGCTCATATTTGAGTACTGTGCCATGTACTTTACATGCAATATTTTTTACTTCATTCTTCACCCACAAATAGTCCTACAAGGTTGGAACTCTTATTATCACCATTTACTTGATGGGAAATGAGGCTTAGAGAGGTCAAGTCAGAGTTGCAGAGCTAAGACTTGAACCCAGGTCTGGCTGAGTCCATAAAACCTACCCTCTGCCTTATCACTCTCTATTGCCTCCCACCTCACAATGACAGAAGGGGTCTCCTACTCAGAGTTGAGGGTATTGAATAGGGATGAATAGGTCTGGCAGATGATAGTGTTTTTCCAGAGCTTTAAATTCCAATGGTGCTTGGTCACCTCACTTATTAGATTCCTTACCCAAGAATTAAATTAAAAAATGGGCTCTTTCTCCCAAATCCCTTTCAGATGTGTTGGCCAGCACAGCAGCCTTCATCACCCCAAAGTGAGTCACCATGCAAACCAGTTGTGCTTTTCTGGGAGAGGGGCTTAGACCCTCCACATCAGTTCCTTTTGAAAGAGTTTTTCCTGGAAGCTTCACAAAGTAACTGTTGCTTTTGTCTTGTTGGCCAGAACTGTGTCAAATGACTACTCACCCTTAGCTGCAAGGCGAGCTGAGAAGTAAAGTTGAGTATTTTTTTTTTTTTAAGTTTGACCTTGTCTATCATTTCCTGCTTCTGTTCAGCAATATATGAAAAGCTAATATATTGTGATCAACTAAGATTTATACCAGGGTTATAAGGATGGTTCAATTTAGGAAATTTCTCAATGTAATTCACTATGTTAACAAGTTAAAGGAAAATAATCACAGGATCATAGACTGAGAAAAAGTATTTAATAAAATTAAAATTAACATTTTTTTCCTATAGTTAGAAACAAACAAGAATGAAATACCTAGTAATGAATTTAGCCCAAAAGGTGCAAGAATTATATACTATAAGCTATAAAATATTACCAAAAGAAATTAGAAAGACCCAAATAATTGAAAAGACATCCTGTGTTCATGGATTAGAAGCCTTGATATGATCGAAATGGCAATACCACCCAAAGAGATCTACAGATTCAATGCAATTGTAATCAAAATACCAATGTCCTTTTTTGCAGAAATGGGAAAACCAGTCCTAAAGTTCACAAGAAATTGTAAAGGACTCCAAATAGTCAAAATAATTTTGAAAAAGATGAACCAAGTTGGAGGGCTCACATTTTCCAATTTCAAAACTTACTATAAAGTTACAGTAATCAAAACAGTGTGGTCCTGGCATAGGATGGCAATACAGATCAGTGGAATAGAACTGAGAGTTGTCTTAGTCAGGTGGGGTTGTCATAATACAATACCACAGACTAGGTGGTTTGAACAGCAAAAATTTATTTCTCATAGTTTTGGAGGCTGGAAGCCTAAGATAAAGGTGCTGGCTGATTCAGTTCCTGGTGAAGACTCTCTTCTTGGCTTGCAGATGGCTGTCTTTTTGCTGTGTCTTCACATGGCCTTTTCTTGGACCCTTTGGAGTGGAGGGCTGAGAGAACTCTCTTCCTTCTGATAAGTCTACTAATTTCATCATGGGGGCCTTTGTAGTTTTGATTTAATCTAAACCTAGTTACCTCCTGCTATGGTTTGAATGTGTCTTCCAAAAACCATGTATTGAAAACTTAATCCCCAGTGCAACGGTGTTGGGAGGTGGGGCCTAAATGGGAGGTGTTCAGGTTATGCGGACTCCACTTTCATGATGGATTAATGCAGATTAGAAAAGGGCTTGAAGCTGCAAGTTTGAAATCTTGCTCTCTTGTTCATTGCCTTCTGCCATGGGATGATACAGCAAGAAGGCCCTCACAAGATGTTGGCTCCCTGATCTTGGACTTTCCAGCCTCCAGAACCATGAGCCAATAAATTTCTGTTTATTATAAATTACCTAGTCTCAAGTATTCCGTTATAGTAGCACAATATGGACTAAGATACCTCCTAAAGGCCCATGTCCAGAAACCATTGCATCGGGGGTTAGGGCTTCAACATATGAATTTTGGGGTTACACAAACATTCAGCTAATAACAAAAGTCCAGAAATAAACCCAACATCTATGGTCAATTTATTATTACAAAGATATCAAGACCATCCAATGGGGAAAGAGACTACTCTTTGACAAAGTGCTGAGAAAACTGAATGTCCACATGCAAAAGAATAAAGTTTGGCCAGGTGCAGTGGCTCATGCTTGTGATCCTAGAGCTCTGGGAAGCTGAGGCAGTAGGATTGCTTGAGGCCAGGAGTTCAGGATCAGCCTGGACCACATAGCGAGACCCTATACAAAATAAATAAGTTGGACCCTTATTTCATACCATATACAAAATTAACTTAAAATGGACAGAAGACCTAAATATGAGAATGAGAGCCAGTAACCTTACAAAAAAAACATAGGGGTAAATCTTTATGACCTTGATTTGGCAATGGTTTCTTACATATGACACCAAAAGCACAAACAAGATAAGAAAAAAATAGATAAATTAGACTTCATTAAAATTAAAAACTTTTGTTCTTCAAAGAACACTATCAACAAAGTGAAAATAATACCCACAGAATAGGAGAAAATATGTGCAAATCACATATTTGACAAAGGACTAGTATCTAGAATATACAAATAACTCTTGCAACTGAACAAAAAACAGGCAAACAAAAAAATAGGCAAATAAATTGAATAGACATTTTTACAAAGATGATATACAAGTGGCTAACAAGGATATGGAATGATGCTCACCATCAGTAGTCATTAAGAAAATTCAAGCCAAAACCACAAGATATTACTTTATATCCACTAGGATAGTTATCACTAAAAAAAAAAAAAAAAAGAAAAGAAAAAAGAAAACAAGCATGCGCAAATATGTGGAGAAACTGGACCTCTTTCACATTGCTAGTGAGAATGTAAAATGGTGCAGAGGCTGTGGAAATCACTTTGACATTTCTTCCATAAGTTTACATAGGATTAGCATATGACCCAACCATTCCATTCCTGGGTATATTACTGAAAGAACTGAAAAGAGATGTTCAAACAAAAACTTATTAATGAATCTTTATGGCAGCACTATTCACAATAGTCAAAAGATGGACACAATTTACACGTTCATCAACAGACAAATGGATAAACAAAATGTGGCATTTCCAGATAACAGAATATTATTCAGCCATAAAAAGGAGTGAAGTACTGATATATGCTACAGTATGGCCAAACCTTGACATTATGCTACGTGAAAGAAATCAGACACCAAAAGCATGTATTGTATGATTACATTTTCAGAATATAAAATGTATAGACATAAAGCAGATTAATGGTTGCCAGAGGCTGGGATTGAGGGAGAATGGGGAGGATTGCTTCATGGATGCAGGATTTCCTTTTGGGGTGTTGAAAATTTTCTGGAACTAGATAGTGGTGATGATTGTAAAAGATGATAAATATATTAAATATTACCAGTGATAGATTTTATGTTATGAATACTTTATCACACACATACGTGGCCCAAAAACAAGCAAACAAACATTACATTTTTAGCAAAAGGGAATAAAAGATAATTTCCTCAACTTGGTAAAGAGTATTGGCTAGAAACCTATAGTAGTAAGTCTAAGTGAGAAAGCATTAGAAATCTCACTATAGTTAGGAATAAGCAAATACATTGATATCATCTCTATTACCAGCATTGGACTATAAATCCTAGGCAATGCAATATGACAGGAAACTGGAAAAGCTCCTTGGGGTCTTTAAAATGCTGGAAGTTTTCAGTGTCCTCTGCAAAGGTGTTAGTTGAAGCCTTAAGCATAGGTGACTGGAAGAAGCATAGGTTAATCAAGCCTTAACTTTGAAAACTCTTATGTGTATGTGGCTTTTGGGGTGGAGAATGGAGAATAAGGAAGGCTTAATAAGAACCACATAATTTATTATTATAGAAGTATGGGAAGAGTTTTAGGAAAGAGGGAGTGGTCAAGATGTAAATTCTATGGAGAGGATGAAAAGAACAAAAGCTGAAAAACCTGTTTTCTTTGTCCACTAAGGTTATTGGTGAGCTTTAAGAAAATGGTCTCAGTGGAGGGAGCAGAAACTGGTTTGAAGGGGAGATGTGAGAAGGAGAGGCAGTGGTGCAGAACATTCCTTTGAAAAGCTGGGTGGTGACTGACAGCAGTGGTGGTGCCTGAGATGGCTTGTGTGGCAGGGGTGGACGTAGTTTTTACTTCACTAGCAGCTCTATTAATCCTCACAAAACTACTCCAGATAGATAACTGAAGTAAAAATAGTACTCTTCAAAAAAGTGCCCATGTCTAACTAGACTATTGTCATCAAATCATTCATATGTTGAAACCCTTATTGTTTAGGCTGGGCGCTGTGACTCACGCCTGTAATCCCAGCACTTTGGGAGGCTGAGGCAGGTGGATCACCTGAGGTCAGGAGTTTGAGACCAGCCTGGCCAATATGGTGAAACCCCTTCTCTACTAAAAATACAAAAATTAGCCAGGCGTGGTGGTGCATACCTGTAATCCCAGATACTCAGGGGGCTGAGGCAGGAGAATCACTTGAACCCGGGAAGCAGAGGTTGCAGTGAGCCAAGATCACACCACTGGGTGACCGAGTGAGACTCCATCTCAAAAACAAACAAAACAAAAAAAAACCTCTTTTCTTTCTAAGTTACCCAGTCTCAGATATTCTTTTATAATAGTGCAAAATGGACTAACACAAACTCCAACCTCATTTCTCTTCAAGAAATACTATGCTAACAGTGTTGATTTTATGTGATAATATTCATGTGAAATGTTCTCTCCACCAGTTCCCTCCTTACCCCATTGATCAACGGATTCATACTCAGCCAGATTTTGCTTAGGTCATCCACCTCCGTGATGGCTTCCCTGACTTTCCCAGGTTGATCTTTCTTTTCTTTGTAAATTTTATTTTACTTTTCTGATAGATGAGTGATATGATTTGGATGTGTGTCTCCTCCAAATCTCATGTTGAAATGTAATCCCAATGTTAGAGGTGGGGCTTAGTGGGAGGTGTTTGGATCATGGGAGTGGCTCCCTTATGAATGTCTTGGTGCCCTCCTCACAGTAATGAGTGAGTTCTCACTCTGAGTGTAAGTGAGATTGTTTAAAAGAATGTGGCACATCCCCCATCTTGCTCTCTTGCCATGTGACATGCTGGCTCCCATTGCCTGATGTGACTGTAAGCTTCCTGAGGCCTCACCAGAAGCAGATGCCAGGACTATGCTGTGTGTACAGCCTTCAGGATCGTGAGCCAAATAAACCTCTTTTCTTTATAAATTACTCAGCCTCAGCCTCCTTTTTTTTTGAGACAGAGTTTCACTCTTGTTGCCCAGGCTGGAGTGCAGTGATGTGATCTCGGCTCACTGCAGCATCGGCCTCCCAGGTTCAAGCGATTCTCCTGCCTCAGCCTCTAGAGTAGCTGGGATTACAGGTGCATGCCACCACGCCCAGCTAATTTTTGTATTTTTAGTAGATACAGGGTTTCGCCATGTTGGCCAGGCTTGTCTCAAACTCCTGACCTCAGGTGATCCACTCACATCAGCCTCTCAAAGTGTTGGGATTACAGGTATGAGCCACCACGCCTAGCCAGGTATTTCTTTATAACAATGCAAATGGACCAAAACAATGTGTTTTGATGATGGCATTGGTGTTATTGCTTCCTGATATGGTTTGGCTGTGTCCCCACCCAAATCTCATCTTGAATTGTAGCTCCCCTAATTCCCACATGTTGTGGGAGGGGTCTGGTGGGAAAGAACTGAATCATACGGGCGGTTCCTCCATACTGTTCTCATGGGAGTGAATAAGTCTCATGAGATCTGATGGTTTTATAAAGGGTTTTCTCTTTCACTTGGCTCTCATTCTCTCTTGTCTGCCGCTATGTAAGACGTGCCTTTTGCCTTCCACCATGATTGTGGGGCCTCCATTGCCACATGGAACTGTGAGTCCATTAAACCTTTTTTTCTTTATAAATTACCCAGTATTGGGTATTTCAGCAGCATGAAAACAAACAATACACTTTTATTGTTGGGAGAGCTCTTCTAGAATAGGAATTCTGACTGGGTGTAGGGGCTCACACCTCTGTGAGCCCTTTGGGAAGCTGAGGCAGGTGGATCACAAGGTCAAGAGATTGAGACCATCCTGGTCAAGATGGTAAAACCCTGTCTCTACTAAAAATACAAAAATTAGCTGGGCGTGGTGGTGGGCACCTATAATCTCAGCTACTCAGGAGACTGAGGCAGAAGAATTGCTTGAACCCAGAAGGCAGAGGTTGCAGTGAGCTGAGATCATGCCACTGCACTCCAGCCTGGTGACAGAGCAAGACTCTGTCTCAAAAAAAAAAAAAGGAATTCTGGCTCACTCATCTTCATGGCCCCAAAGCCTAGCTCTTCTTCCAGCCCTTGGTGCTCGTGAAGCCTTTGTTGAATTGAAAGACAATGAACCATTGATATGGAATATGAGCAAAAAGCCTTGGGAGTACTCAGGAAAGACTGATGGGGCCTTGAGTTCTCCAGGCACAGGGAAAGGATTTTCCTCATAGAGAAAACAAGTACAAATGCCTGAAGATTCAAAAGACCAGAAATTCAATGTGACGGTAACATAGAGGTGGGGCTGAAGAAGATGGTTTGATCGTAATGAGCTGTACTCTCAGAAATCTGGGCTTAAGTTACAGAGGCCTAATGGAGGTTTTCAAGGAAGAGTATGGCATAAGACTTATTTTTTCAAAAGGTAACTCTAGAACCTTAATGTAAATGATGGACTTCCAGTGCTAATAATGTTTCAATGTAGGTTCATCCATTGTAAAAATGTACTTCTCCAGTGAGGGCTGCTGACAGTGAGGTGCACTATGCATGTGAGAGGAGCGGGTATATAAAAACATCTCTGTACTTTCCTCCCAATTTTGCTGTGAAACTAAAACTGCTCTACAGAATAAAGTCAATTAAAAAAAATGAGGGTAACTTTTGCAGAAGTGGGCTTCTAATGGGTGGCCTTTGTAAAATCATTTTCTTTGTGTGCTCTAGAGATGGAAGGGGCTAAATTTTTCATTGGGTATTTTAACTGTCAGTTGTTACAGTCCCATAAATCACACTGGATCGAGGCATGTTCTTCTGACTAAAAACCAGAAGTGAAAAGGAAGACCTCCGCAGGGTATCAGAAGTTTGAGCCCAGAAAAATAGATCTCATGTTTTCCAGCAGGAAGTATTAAACTGGACAAGCAGAGGGCCAGCGGGACAAGGTTATGTCTGGAAGCCAACTGGGCAAGAGACAGCAGAGAACTGGTTAAGATGAGAGCTAGGCAAGAGAATCTGTGAAGTTGGGAGCTTCCACAGTGGCCAGAAGGAGTTTCTTTTAGGATTACAGAATGTGGTTGTTTAACAAAAGTCTTTGTTGCTTCTAAGGGAATTCTTGAAAAAGTACTGTGATGTAGGTTTTAGAATAAATAATCTTTTACTTTAACCTTTTCTTTGCTATGACTTAACTGTGTTCTTAGAGTGACTTTCTTAATTTCCCGAGTCCTCAATCTCCTTGTCTATAGTATGAGGATAATGACACCTCACATGCGAGATTATTGTAAGAATTAGAAATGATATACGTACGAACCATTTAGCAAAATACATGGAAATTACATAGGAGTTACCATGCTTCTTAGCCTATATTTTAAAAATTTGACTCTTCCGAGGGAGGAAAACGTATTGAAGTCTCTTGTCTTTGCATGATTGGCATGTTGTTCCCTTAGGAAAGGCTGTTCCTTTGGCAATTGGAGCTTCCTCGAGTGGGTGGGTTACAGTTCTTAGGCTACATCTTACACGGAGAGGCTCCTGCTGGTAGCTGTGCTCCCCACGTGGGCTGCCCTGTCTGTGTGAGGAGGCCCCCACACACAGTGTGAATGTGGGAGGCCTGGCCTTTGCTATTGTGTGTGCCCAGTGTCTGCTGAGGCGCTCCTGTTTGTGGCTTGGCCTCTCTGCTTCCCACTCCGCCTAGGAGGAGCCACGCTGTCTGTTCCATGAGCCAAGCCTGTCTGCTACTGCTGGTTCCTGGGGATCAGCCACTTCCCTCTCCTGGGGAAGCACATCGTCATAGCATGGATGATGGCCACTGGGAAACTCAGCCATGGCTGAAATAAGGCAATTGCTTTCAAGGCAGGAATGGGAGAAAGCAAATTATGAGCTGAGTTTACTCTGGTGAGTCTGGGAGTGTTTCCTCCCAGC
Source organism: Plecturocebus donacophilus (assembly GCA_004027715.1). Taxonomy (NCBI): domain Eukaryota; kingdom Metazoa; phylum Chordata; class Mammalia; order Primates; family Pitheciidae; genus Plecturocebus; species Plecturocebus donacophilus. Next base: position 695 of record PVKP010032947.1, on the reverse strand, counting down.
TTAGCTATGGTGAACACCCAAAGGTGGGCAAAGAGAGTAAGAGAACCTCAAATCACCATGGAGTCCTCCAAAGAGGCATCTTTTGGCCAGAACTCTTGCCATGAGGAAATAATCTGCCCATAAAATTAAGTTTAGGCTGGGTGTGGCGGCTCATGTCTACAATCCCAGTGCTTTGGGAGGCTGAGGTGGGGAGGATTGCTTGAGACCAGGAGTTTGAGGCTAGCCTGAGCAACATAGCAAGACCCTGTCTCTACGAAAAAATACAAAAATTAGCTGGGTGTGGTGGTGTTCGCCTGTAGTCCCTGATACTGGGGAGGCTGAGATGGGAGGATCGCCTGAGCCCAGGAGTTTGAGGCTGCAGTGAATCATGATTGTGCATTCCAGCCTGGGTGACAGAGTGAGACATTGTTCCTGCCCTCTCCACAAAAAACATTAAGTTTAGTTGAAAGTTGGGGACAGCTTTCTTTTTTAACCACAGGGAACAAAAATTTCCCTCAGGGAGGAAACCGTTTTTGTTCAAGAAAATAACTCAATATGCCTCTTGAGGCAGAAGATGAGATAATGAGAGCATGGGTTAGCAAAGTTCAAGGAAACAAATATGACAACGAAATTGATTATCATCATAAAGGAAAAGAAAGAAAAGAGGTTGGAGAAAAGAGGAGGTGGCAATTGCAGTGCAATTAGGAGAAGCAATA
>PVKP010032946.1:0-25449 GCA_004027715.1 Plecturocebus donacophilus | reverse complement strand
AAAAAAAAAAAAAAAAAAAAAAAAACTAAACTCTATGACCTAGACAAGTGAATTATTAGAATCACCATTATAAGGCAGATGAGAGACACTGAAGTTTAGAGAGCCCCAGTTTCTCACATAAGGTCTTAGGTGAAGTCAGAACAGAAGACCTGGGAAACCTATTCATAAACAAATGAAAAGTTTAATTGGATGCCTTCATGTTTGGAATCAAAACCTAAAGTAAAAGGCAGACACCCATAATACTTAGTAAATGTGCTCCTCTTCATTTTTCAGATGCCCTAATTTGTATAGTATTAATAACTCATTTTGAAATTAAAATTGATCACTTCTAAGTCTGTTGTTTGTGCATACATCTCTTGCAGAAATAGGCAAAGGTACCTACAAGTCAGTGAATGCTGGCTTCCCTAGATTATGGGTCCCAACCTAATCTATCTCTTACAGAAAAATTAAAAATTAATAAAGCACAAAAGCAAGACTGTAGTAAATAAAGTGATTCCTCTAATATGGTCTGAATGTTTGTGACCCCCCACCAGATTTATACTTTAAAACCTAATCAGTTATAGACATTCTATGAAGCTGAAGATGGGATTCCACCCACCCAATCCACACAGGCTGAAACTCCGAAAAAAATGATTCCTTAAAGATATCTCACAGTGTTTCAGAAATGGTTTCTTGTTCCAGGTTCTGGGAACTATGCTTTAAAAAAATCAGTGTTCAGTGTGTGCAACAGATACACAACCATAGTTTCTGACAATATTTTGTGGCAAATATCTTAAAACAAGCTTGCATAAAATGCTATAAAAGCATTCTATGTGTTGCTCCCACTAGAAGGTAAATTGCTCAAGAGATTATATATTTTTGTATTCAGGCATCCAACAGTGCCTATTATGTACTCAATAAATATTAGAACACTTTACAAATCTGGAGGTTTTTCTCCTGATAAACCTTATGATATAACAAATGATACTCAACAAAATCTTGATTCTGCTGAATCCAGTTTATATGTTTGCATAAACCAAACTTTGTAAAGTGTGTATAACTCCATGTTCTTATTGAGACTATAAGAATATATTTTATAAAAATATGTTATAATACATCTCAATCATTTCTTTTTCTTAGGACTAAGACTTTAGAATTTAGCTTTTTAATTCTTCAAAAGCCTTTAAAGTTTTATGAATTGTAGTTTTCCATTTGACTGAGAGGTTCAGTGAGTTAGTTGCATTGTGGTCCTATTGAAAGATGGGCTTTATTTGTTGTGTTTTTCCCCCATTTTCTTTAGTAGAAAGGTCACTTCAATATATTTTTTTAAGCTCCTTACCCACAGCAGTATTCCCTAGAGAAATATATCTTCTACAAATAGGATGAAGAGATATCTATAAATATCAAGACTCAAGCTGGCAGTCCTACTACAAAAGAGAGTGATAAATCTCTCTTTTCAGCTTATTCCTCTCAACCCCTCCCTCTTTTATTTTCAGTCTTGGCACTCAGTGTAGGAGACACAACCAGAACTTTTTCCAAGAGCAGAAGGGCAATTTTACTCAATGAGCATTTTGAGATTCAATGGTTAAGGATAAAGAGTACCCTAGATATCATGATTATTATTTCTTACTGTGACTGCCCACTTACTAGTTTCCATGCATGTGCTTGGCATTTTGCATGAATGAATACATTTAATTTTCATAAAAGCTCCATGAAATTGGCATAATTATTATTATAGGTTAAAGTGTTAAATATTGTGTGCTCGTCAAATGATAAATATAAAATATAATTGGTATTCAAGCTCTCCATCTTGGTCTCAATTTCTTAGCCTCTGCCCTTTACTGGTGACAGTATAGATCAGGGACTCTGGGTCACAGTGTTAAGTAAAAAAACAAACGCTTATGGAATAAACTCTTTCATTTTGAATAGTGCTTGGATATTTGGCTCTCTATCCCAAGTGCAATAACCCTCAGGAGTCTAAGGCTGGGTAATAGTCACAGAAAGTCAAGAAATTTCATGCAGGTGATACCTTCTGACTCCTTTCCCCTTTTATCCATCTAAGTTCTTTGATATGCTAAGTTTTTCAGAATTTTCTAAAGATGGCTACATTAATCCATACCATGACAACAAAAAAGGGGATGTCAACCCAAAGGATTACAGACTGGCAAATCTAACAAAGTCCATGGAAACTCATCAAGGCTACTTACAAACTAAGATTGGTCTTGTGACCTGATAGTGTCAATTAGATACAGATTTCAACAAAAAACACTGTATAAGAGTTTACGATTAAACTTTATGAAGCTCCAACTTTAAAGACAACAGGAAACGTATGTTTGTCCCTTTTACTCTATAAATAAAAGCATAATGCTTAATATCAAAAAGCAACTATGACTTACTCTATTACTATCAAATAAAATTAATGTCTATAAATGCTATCCACTTAACAAGCAGAATTTACAATAATGTGGGTAGTATTGAGTTACTGAAACATCAGAGTGATCACATGTTCTGATTACGTCACTAACAAGGTTGTTTCAAAGATTATTGCACAATTTTATGACAACTAAAGCAGACTATTTTAATATTGGTATTTTGAAGTAACTTTGAATTCTTTAAGAATACTAAACCTTATCACCCTTTAATTTTTTATTATGTCATGGTATCTCATTAATAAAAATCACATATACAAACTATTACTCTAGTTTCCGAAAAAATTCTTATATTGAATGGTGTTGAACATATTTTCCTGACTTACTTGTCTTAAGGCCATCTTCAGTATATAAGCAAACATACCTCTCAGAATCTTTACACTGAAGACATATAAGCAAAACAAATGGCATTGGAAAGATATCCACTAGACCTGGAATCCAGTATCATTAGGGGATTCATTACCATTTCCTAAATCTGTGATTATGAATGTGTCAACTTGTCAGAGGCTTTTGAACCGGAGTCCATCTTGAATAGGAGCTGGATAAAATAAGGCTGAGACCTACTGGGCTACATTCCCAGGAGATTAAGGCATTCTTAGTCACAGGATGAGACAGGAGTTCGGCAGAAATTAAAGGTGAAAAAGCCTTCATTTAAAAAATAGGTTGCAGTAAAGAAGCTGGTCAAAATCCACCAAAACCAAGACGGCAATGAGAGTGACTTCTGGTTGTCCCCACTGCTCGTTATACACTAATTATAATGTACTAGCATGCTAAAATATACTCCTAGCAGCGCCATGGCAGTTTACTGATGCCATGGCAACGTCAGAAAGTTACCCTATATGGTCTAAAAAGAAGAGGAACTCTTAGTTCCAGGAATTGCCCACTCTTTTCCCAGAAAACACAGAAATAATTCACCCTTTGTTAAGCATATAATCAGGAAGTAACCGTAAGTATAAGCAGCTGAGCAGCCCATGTTACTGCTCTGCCTATGGATAGCCATTCTTTTAATTTTTTACTTTCTTAATAAACTTGCTTTTGCTTTACTGTATGGATTTGCCTCAAATTCTTTCCTGTATGAGACCAAAGAATCCTGCTTTGGGGTCTGGATCGGGATCCCTTTTGGTAACAAACTTTCCTTGTGAGACCACAGTGGGAATAATGGTCTTTATGGTCCCACCAGACATGGTATTCCATGAACTCTGATTACTGGGGAGTCATATAATTCAGCCCTGCTTATCAAGCTATCATTCAACTCTGTTGAGACAGGGATTTCCCAAATACACTATGCTTTCAGTAAACAGGAGTATATCTATGAAATCTATATGGAAATCAGATTTGTGAACCAAACACTTAGCTTGTAGAACTATCATACAGCAGGTTAATAATCTTCACTGGCAGAGCAACAATAATTGGGTTTGTGCCTACACTTTCAGGTAGAAACTAATCCTGCCCTGACATTACCGAGCAAAGTAATTAGGAAACCTCTCAATTTGTACAGCTTCCACAATCATGTATATGGAGTACTAGAAAATGAAAAGTTTTTTAATTAAAGTTGTCATTTATGATCTCACAGCTGTTCCTTTTCATTTCCTATAAAGTGCCTTGATTTTGATACCAGGAGACTAGTGGTCTACAATATAATTCCAGAAGGAAAATTTTATTTGGCTCTGAACAGAGGAATTGCTGGCTTCATTAGAATAAAAGCTTCCCTAAGGTACAGCTCAATGCTCAGGTAACAACCTTGTTTGGAGACAAACTCAGTTTGGTTATACAGATTTTAATAGAGTAAAATTATTTGCATATTTTATAATAAAAGACAGTTAAATAATCAATATACCAAGAAAGCAAGTGCAAAATTTCCAAATATACAAGAATATCAGTGATTTGGTAGGTTTTGCAGGAGTTTTGTAACTGAGGGCTACCACTTATTTATTTATTTATTTATTTATTTTTGAGACAGAGTTTTGCTCTTGTCGCCTAGGCTGGAGTGCAATGGCGTGATCTTGGCTCACTGCAACCTCCACCTCCCAGGTTCAAGCAATTCTCCTGCCTCAGCCTCCTGAAGTAGCTGGGATTTCAGGCACCCACTACCATGCCCAGTTAATTTTTTTTTTTTGCATTTTTTAGTATAGACACGGTTTCACCATGTTGCCCAGGCTGGTCTTGAACTCCTGACCTCAGGTGATCCACCTGCCTCGGCCTCTCAGAGTGCTGCGATTACAGGTGTGAGACACTATGCCTAGGCATACTCTCCCTTTTTTAAGAGAAAGAGAATGAGTTGTTTTCATTTTTTTTCTTCTTTTCTCTTTCCTCTTTTCCCCATTCCCAATTTCTTACTTAGCCTTTTAGAAACGTAATTATAACCTCTGCCTTTCCTTTACCAGACACTCCCTACAGGGCAAGCTTATCTATGTATTTGGCAGCCCCAGAGCCAGAAACCTCTCTCACCAGGAGACTGCTTCCAGAGAAAACAGTCAATTTACAACCTAAAGTGTGCTCCCTAGGAAATTCTCCCCTACCTGGAGAGTAATCTCCAGACAACAGCCATTGTACAACCTGGTTCTGCCTTTGATGGTGCCAGCTTGACCCCTCCCACCCCCCCCCCAATAAATAAGGTGCTAAAGTGAGTCACATAGACCTCCACTTGCTTGCTTCCTCCCCTGCAGGTCAATCATGCCGTCCCTCTTTTAAATACCCTGCTTTCTACCCCAAAATGGAGGTGATATATTTAAGGCAGGAAACCTGTACTTTATCCCCTAGCAAGCTTTGGAATGAAAAGTCACTTTCTTTATACCAGACCTTGCTCTTGTTAATTGACTCTGTAAATGGTGAGTGACTGAGCCTCTGAGTTGGTTACAGTTTTAAGGAGCTTGAATCAGGCCTTAGTTAAGTAAAGCCATTCTTGTTGCTGGTATCCAAGCTGATTAGCAGAAGGAGGTGGGCTGGCCTGGTAAAAAGACACACATTTAGGAGTCTCAGGTCAACAGAAACATGGAGGTGGCACAGAATCACCACTCAAAGAAAGTCAAAGTTAATCCCATTTAGATGGAGGAAGCAAAGAAACCAAAGGAACTGTATGAATCTGCAAGGAAAGTGCCACCACTATGTCCTGCAATGTTAGGAACTATGTCAATTCAAGGATAAGCTTTGAATTCTGCTGTACAAATAGAAAGTAAAAATACAAGATGAATGATTATACCTAGACTAATGTCTATTATATGGCTAATCAAATAGTTATTTAATTAACCATGTGCAAATATGTAAAGAGAAATGAATGAAAGTAAGTACACAAAAATGTTTAAAAGTAGTATTTGGGGATAATATACTTAGAATTTTTTTCTACTTTTTTGTATTTTCCAGATGTTTAAACTTTGTATAATAATAACTTGTAAATATATATTTTGCATTTTAAAATATACATGAGCTAATTTCCCAAATAAAACAACGGAATAAAAGCACTGGAACAAATGACTTTCTGTAATGCATTGTTAGAATGAAAAAAAAAATCTTAAGTAAGAAAAAAATAAGAATAAATCAGGAAGGATGATACTTGTGAGTTTCTTCTGTCATGCATAGCTAAAATGCTAATTTTAGAGCTGAATTTTGAATGTGAAAAAATATACTTTATAGTAAGTGAGACTTATTGAAGTCATAGTGTGTATCTATGTCTATATCAAGTACTTAGCATTATTATCATCACTTTTTATTATCCACACTGGAAAATAGGAACTGGTACCCTGGTTTAAAAATCAAAAATTCTAGACTCTAAGAGGTTAAGTACTTTGTCTGAGGCCACACAGCCAATAAGCTGTGGTGTCAAGTACCTGTTTTTCTGACACATGTCCCTATTTTCAAAGAACATAGCAATGTTTTATCTGATCAAGAATAGCTCGTTTATGGAGAAAATAATTTGAAGTTTTAATAATTTCTCAATTCCCTGTGGTATTCTGAGCAATGTACACATACGAGGTCCAAATATGATTTGCTTTTGCAATTCAAAAATATGTATAAGTAGATTATTAGAGGCCCCAAGCGGTTTTATTCTAGGTTCTAAGCTGCATACTTTGAAGTTTCTTGGGGGTATTTAACTTCAAAGACTTCCAAAGTAGATCACTGCGGTCTAATAAAATCTTGGCAGTACTCTTAAAGTCCTTTGCAGCATCCCTTTGAAGCTGAATTCAATTTCTTTATGCTTTTACAATCAAAGCTTCTATTTTTACAAAATTTTCCGTTGTGTCAGTGTATTGGGTTTTTGAAGTACTATATTATCAGTGTATTTTTCCGAGTCATTTGAAATTTTGTTCATTTAAATTTGTGAATTGGAATATACCTATAAAATCACTATGAGACATCAATAAGAGATCAATTAATTATTTGTTTCCCAAACCTGGTAACTGGCAGAATTCATTCATTCATAAGTGATATTAACAAAGTTATGAATTTGAATGTTTTTAACTATAGAGAAAACAACATCTGTATTTCACAATAATTGTTAGAAGCCCAAATTTCAGAGTCAGATTGACCTGGGTTGAAGTATCAGTCTTGCAGTTTATAAACCAAACAATCTCAGACACAGTTTTTAATTTGTAGACTGAGGGCAATAACACTGATTCATATATTGACCATTTTAAGCCTTAACTGAGTTAATACTTCTATAGGGCTTAGCATGCAGTCGACACCTAGGCTCAATAAAGGATCGGTATGATTTTGTTTTATTACTTTTGTAATTAGTGTTACTTCTGAAAGGTTGTTATTTTATGTGTATTCTCTTCACATTAAATGGCAATAAATAAGTCATAAAGGAGAATTGTGGTACCTCCCCTCTCCCACTAATATATACATTTCTCCCACCTCCAGTTAATGGCTTCCAAGTATCTCTGTCTTGCTGGGGCTAGAATGTTGTTTTCATTCAATAAGCTGAGTTGATTTTAAATCCTGAAGAAATAATTTTCCTGGCTGAGAATGAGGATCAGGGAAGGGGACATTCTGTTCCTTTGTCAGAAGGGTAAAGTCTCTTCCCACCTGTCATACATCAAAGTTTCAAGAAAAAAGTACCAGACTAGGGAGTCTAAATGTTAGTAATCACCTGAGTAGGAAAATAACTGCAAAATGTAATGCAATATATTTATTTATAATGATTTAATGAGAGCTTTCAGAGTAAAAGTGTGTTGATAAGAGATTTGAGCAAGGACAGTAAATGCTAATGTAGAACAGAGAAAGAAAAAGAGAAAAGGAACATATAGAATACTCTATATATGTAATATATAGTAATACCAAATAGCTATATATATACATTTTAGGTATGCTGAGTATGTATATGTATATATAACCTTTATCATATAAAATATTTTATATAACCTCTTTCACTGTCCTGAAATCGGTAGATAACATAATCTAACTACCCACTTAGTGCTTTTAAAATTAATATTATGCACTTACTGTAACCTAAAGGAGACATAAAATAAAAACTTTTAGAATAAAACAATATGCATTTCACTGTATAAATAACTAAGCTTGACTACCTTAAATGAAATGATGAAATAGTCAGATTCTGATGCCTACATGTAGAATCACAGTGCATATGATACCTTCAAACACAAAATGAGATAGCTTTATCTTAATGACCATTTAAATGCCACAAGTGGCTTCACTATTAATGAAAAATTTTCAGCAAAACCCCATCTCCCTCAAAAAATGTGATTTTCCTTCAATTTGTATAGATATGGCAATCTTGAAAGTTTAGTATATATTGAAACCACGGCAAAAAAATGTGTGCTTAGATCTAAAATAGATTTAGGTTTTAGGCTTAGATAACATGTGAGTTTTTCACCTTCATGCATCTGTGAGGGACTTTCAAAATATAGTACATCACAGGAAGTTTTTTGCTGAATGGAATTGTCACGAGAATCACAGAAAGTCTAGCATTCTTGCCAAACATATATTATTACCAACACTGATATGACCAAATTCCAGTTGTATCTTGTTTAGCCTTAGAAAATGATACCTCAAAATGAAGACCTAAGAAGCATACCCTGAAGTATAAGTTTTCTCTAACCTTTTCCTGTCCCAATGTCATATACTTCTAATGCTTCCCTGATTCTGGCCATGGAGACTAGAATCCCACTTCCCCAAGGCAGATCACAGAAACCAGAACCTCATTTTCTTAAAGCTAGCTATGAAACCTAAAATTATTACTTTAACTTTTCCCCAATTTTCTGTGAAAAAACTGGCCATAAATTCTCTGACCCACATTGTCTGAGAGCAAATCGTAAGAGCCCATTCCAAAGACAGTCTTCCCTCACACTGGATGGAAGGAATGCTGCATAGAGAGGCCAAGGAGGAGCTGAATAGGCAGGACTTGCTGGATTTCCATTCAGTCTGTTAGCAGTAGACTGTGGTTCAATCATATTTCTACACGCTGTCCATATTTCATCAAGCTTAAGCATAGCCATCCTAAAATCACCAAAAGGGACAAAATCTAGTCCAAAGCAAGCTTATTCAAGAACAAAATTGAGGATGGCCTACCTCAGAAACACAGATGCCAAAAAAATGTCAATGTTTCAAAGTGTAGAAGTTTGAGATGGCTTATGTAGACAAAGCTGAGGGAGTTTAACAGAATTTCAGCATCTTTCTATGTAAGGCTTAATGCATAGATACAATGATCTGATTAGTCAAGATGGTCTTTTTCATCCAGGAAAGGTATATTCAGCATTCTGCACTGAAGATGGAACAGTCATGGGATCTTTGTTAGGTTCAGGACAATCAAGGAGGCAGTTAATGTATAACAAAGATCAGTGATTGGAACGGGGGAGGTATGGTCTCTGTTCTCTCTTTATCATTTGCCAAAAAAACATTTAAGAAGAGACATAAGCTACAATCTAAGAAACAGTATTGAAGACATGCTACATGATTCAGTCTCCAGGGATTAATTTCCACCTTGGCATAATAAACTTAGAGGTTCTGAAATTTTCTTTTCTTTTATGTCATAAAAATAGGTTGTTCCTTTTAAGTCTTTAGGTTTTCATTGTGAAGCACCGATGTCACCTAGAGCTATGATTGAATACATGTATGATGCCTTCATCTTGTTAACCTTTCTTTATTACAGTGGTGTCAACTGATCTTTATGATGGGGAGGAAAGAAATCACCCTTTTTCTGCCTCTACAATCCCTTACAACCTGTGTGACAAGCAAAAAGTCACTCACACATCCCTATATTACAATTGAGGGAGCAGAATAACCCCAGTGAGTACCCCGATTACAACTTTACCAATAATTAGATAATACATCTTTAATTTGCTTAATTCAGATACTCAATAAATAATACACATTAATTCATATTGATCAAATATGTCTTATACAATAACTAGTACACAGTAGACTCTAAATAAATCATATCTTATAATTATCCAAATTATCATTAATTCACAATCATTAATTGTTGTGATAATTCTAAGTTACCTTTAATAGCTTAATATATACTTTAAAATAAACAGCCCTCATTTACTTATCTGTGTCTGGGAGGAGATCCCTTTGCATGAGTAACTAGGCAGGAACTCACAGGTCTTAATTGAAGGTACCTGGATAACTACTTCCTACTCAGAAGAAAGAAAAGGGTCAGGGACTGTATGTTGATAGCTGATTGTTATCCACGCTGAGGGAGAAGCCAGTAATTTGTAATTGTAGAATTCATGATATTTCTCATGGGTATATAAACCATGTTAAGTTTAATTAAAAATTGCCATCTTAAAGACACCCCTCCCTGGTTTTATTAATCTATTTTATTTGTCTTTCCCCCATGTTTAAGTATCATAAGTCCATTTCTAAATGAACTCCTTTGTGGTTTCGAACCTCATGAGAAACTATTTTGCAAAATTTCCAACCTCTACTCTGTAGCTGCTTTGAAGTCATTAAACGTGGCTTTTGCTTCCATTTTTTTGAAATGATACTGTCATTGTATTGTTGTTTTACAAAGCAATTCATACAGTCTTTAGTCAATTTGATTAGCCTACTCTCAAGTTTCATTTGTCACTGATTGAGAGAAAATAAACTTGGAATTACAGAATTCTGAATTCAAGTCCCAGTTCTGGAGCTCACTATCTTATGTTCTTGGGCCAGTTGCTTTACTTTTCTGAACCTAAGTTTCCTCATTTAAGAAATGAAAAGAATTCAACCATCTCACAGAATGTTTATGATGATTAAATAATACATAATACTGAGACTGGTATGTCTGCCACATTATGATTGCTCAATAAATTATGATTATTACTATTACTTAATACATCACTATTATGTAACAAAATAAAGTATTTAAAATATCTTTGGTTGGCACATGGGGGGAAGCTAGACAGAGGATTTGGAGTTACTTCCAACTCCAACTCCTGGAGGCCAAGCAAGAAGCGAGGGACATGAGGCATAATAGCATGATCATTAATTTAGGAGGGATGACAGTAAATCAACTTTTTCTATATCCCATAATTTTTAAAACCAAGACGTCTTTGACATAATTTCTCATAGACATTTTCCATTCTCTTCAAGAAGAAAAATTAGCTTTGTAATGCAGCTACTGCTTTTACTGTTCTCATGTTTTTTTCATAAATTCAAACAATTTGGTAAGGGTTAACAGTATATTTTGAGGTAGACGGTTATTTCCAGAAACAGCAGGGGTAAATCTGTAAAACCTATGAACCATGAGTATGCTGATAGACACAGGGAAATATCTAACAATATTTAAACTGTTAAAGCCTTCAAAATAATCTGGTAAAATGTGCTATCAAATTTCAAAATAATCTGGTAAATGTGCTATTTGTTTTGCTGTATAATTGACTTTAGGATGAATACCACAGACTTTAATTTCTATTCTTCTCATTTCTATAAAGATTAGTAATTTTTCCATTCCCCGAAAAACCTCTATTATTTTTATTTTAGGTCTTCATAGTAAATCAATCAATAGAAACAATAAGAAATTATTTCAGACACAAAAATAAGCAGCACAACTGGAATATAATGAAGAAATAGCTAAAATATTCACATCTACATATGCCAAATTGAATTTTTAAACATGTATTTTAATAGGACAAGCAGTACCTTTATGTGATAAGGCAATTCCCATGGGAAGCCAGGGTATTACAATATTAAAATACTTATAAGAAAGCAACATAGAGGAATACTCACTGCTGAATAGTTTATTATTGTTCTATAAAGTTAAAATTTAACACAATCTTTGATGGAAAAATGACATTTTTGCTAAATAAACCATATGGAAAATACTTACACATATCCCCCAAATTACTGATATTTGGAGTAATACAATAAGCCTCATTTACTCATAGAAGTGAAGAGTAGTTTGAGGGACTTGGAGACCAAGTTTGAGTGGTTTTGGAGAAACAATAAGATGATGCAGAACTGAGCACTGCACATGCTTCATGGGGATTTTTATTAAGTAGAGAATGGGTCTTAAATGAATTCCCCATTCATCAAACTGTAGAAACAGTTTTTTTCAGTTAACTTTTATTCTTATCACACATTGCTTTATAATCAAGGAACAGGTATGAAGAGAGAATGAATAGTTATTTTGTGTTCCACAACAGCAGATACATACAATCTATATTTTTACTTAATTTCCTTGCATAATGCAACATATTTTTGTGTAATTATATATGAAGCCTGTAGATATCCCAGTTGTATGCTATCAATAAAAGTTCCAAATCCCACATTGCTCTGTTTTTTTATGGGCCTAAGGCACAAAATAAAACATGCAAAGTATTGCAAAATTTAATAAAGCTTAACAAGTAAGGCAATCTGACAGCCTGGCTGATGCCCGTTTTACTCAACATATGATGAAACCATTTAAGAACATATATAGACTGATATAACAATAAGAAGATAGATTGCTTTTGAGCTGACAATAATATAAGCGTTAAAATAATTTAGCAACTAGTTTTTTTTTCTTATTATAGCATGATGTGATTATTTTTTTTTTCATGTAAGTGATTTAATGGCACAACAAACATTTCTAATGACCTTTAAACCTGTCTTGAAAAGCACTAATAATTATTTCTAAATTAACAAACATATCCACAATTTCCTAAAGGCTCTAAAAAGAGAAACAGAAATGCATCTCAGAATATATATTGCATTCTTTATGGCTGAGTGAGGCACATAAAATCCAAAAATGTTATAAAATCCAGGTTTTAGCCCTAAAGATCAAATCTACTTCAATAATGCACATGTGCTGTTCAGGTAACCTAGAAAAGATGGCTTTTCACTGTATTTTATCTTTTATAGTTCTGCTCTTGGGAATGATATATTTTCTACAACTGATTCTCAGAGCAGTAAAGGAAGTGTAACAGTTATACAAAAGAAATAAACTCTTTCATTTAGCGGAATGGAATTTCTTTCATGCTATCAGTTCAAATATATAAGACCCATAGAAAGGGACCCTGGCTATCTCTGTGGTTAGAGAACTTGGAGACAGGAGCCTGCTGTCTCATCTGCCTTTACTTCTGACTTGCTGCTCAGTCCAGGAGAACTCAATTAACAAAGAAATCTGGGCCTCAGTGCTTCCCATGGAGAAGAAAGAGCTTTTTAAAAATGCTTTTTAAAACTCAGACAAAACTCCCTTTTTAGCACTTTCTTATGTGTGTGTGTGTGTGTGTGTGTGTGTGTGTGTGTTTTCTGTGAATTTTGCTATATAGGGAGAATTTCTAATTCTAACAGCATATCAAAGTATAGACTATCAGTAATCAATTAAGATTTTACCCAAGATTCTCTCTAGTTTGTGACCTTTCCATTTTCTACAGAAGGAATACATTAAAACCACTAGTCTTAGGAAGTAGGGAAGCGGTGGGGAGGTGATAAGTAGCAGTATTTATTTATTCAATGCATTATTTTAATTAACAAGTAATATTTTTTAAAAAAGAGAAATCATTCTGTTGTCATCAGATTTTAGACAGTGGAATAAGATTCCTAAAAGGTGTGAAAAAAATCTGGAGCATGAATTAGAATAGGAAGACAGACTAAAGAAATGGTGTCCATTAGTTATTGAAGCAAGTAAGGATGAAGTTGAAACTAGAGCAATACAAATGGAGTGCCATTGAATGAGGAGTTCCCACTTTTCTTTTCTTTTCTTTTCTTTTTGTTGTTGTTGAGATAAAGTCTCACTCTGTCGCCCAGGCTGGAGTGCAGTGGCACAATCTTGGCTCACTGCAACCTCTGCCTCCCAGCTTCAAGTGATTCTCCTGCCTCAGCCTCCTGAGTAGCTGGGGCTGCAGGCATGTACAACCATGCCTGGCTAACTGAGTTCCCATTTTTCAACAGACCTTTAATAAATCAATAATTGTATGTCTGATTATAGTTAGCATCAAGCTAAAGAGTTATGGCTCTTCCCACATTTATCACAAACGATCTTCTATATCACAGTGTCTTCTCAAAAAATTTGCATGTAATGATAGAGCTGTTTTGCTGGAAGCTTCTCTCATTACCTGGCTCTGCAGCTAATTGGGGTTTTTCATCATTCCTTTCAGAAACTCGAGGAGAAAAACAAATTATCCCCATGTTTCAGACAACACAGCAATGGTAGCAGATCCTCATCAGTCTCCACAGTGTCTAGCACATACTGAATTAACCCCTCCAGTTGTATCCCTTCAAGTCTTTCTCCTTGGTTATTGCCTGCGTTATCCAGAGTCCTACTCACTTCTACATGTCTAGTAATGAAACTGGACAGGTCCTCAGAAAATTACCACCTGAGAATATTTTCTGGAATCTGGATTTCCTTCTTCTACCTCCATAACAGCCTGTATTAGTCCAATCAGGCATTGCTGTAAGAAATGATGTTTACTTGGCTCATGGTTCTGCAGGCTATACTGGAGGCTTGGTGGCATCTGCTTCTGGCATGGCCTAAGGGAGGTTTAATTTACTGCATAAGGCAAAGCAGCCTTATACACAGTATAAGTATACATGGGAAAAGAAGAACAAGAGAGAGAGAGGGTGAGGTGTCACACTTTTAAACAGCTAGATCTCGTGAGAAGTCACTCACTATTAGGAGAACAGCATCAAGAAGGTGATTCGAAACCATTCATGAGAAATTCACCCCCAAGATCCAGTCACCTTCCATCGGGCCCCATCTCCAACACTGAGGATTACAATTCAACATGAGATTTGGGTGGAGGCACAGATCCAAACTATGTCACGGCCTTAGCACACTGGTATTTAAGAATGCATTTGGGATTCATATTGCCCTAGAGTTCTCAGTATAGATTCCTACAATGCATTTTGATTTTAATCAGTCATTCTCCCTTCCTAGTCTAGCATATTCTACCTTCCCTGACTCTGTCAGATTTGGGCTGAAGAGTTGCCAGTTTTTAACCAACAGAATCTGATCCTTCATAAATATCTGTCCATAAAAATGCATTGAATGCATTTTTCATCCATATGCTGCCTCGGCATCTATGTCCCTCAGCCAACTGTTGCTAGGTTTTTTTAACTTGAGTTTTTTCAAGAATATGAATTTCACAATTGTCATGCACAAATGTTGTATCAGTGTCCTTAAGATTTAGATCTTATTTCCCAGACTAAATGTTGGTGTCTTGACCAATTCTTTGGGTAGTTGACTCTTATCTATGCCTATTTTGTCCATACTATTCTTTAGGAACTCACAAAGACCTTGTTCTGCTGTATACACATCACACCCTGCTGTCTCCCTGATGGATCTCTGGGATCTGTTGGTTATGATGGAGCAGAAAGCTTCCTTTCTTCAGTAAGTCTCCCAGAAATGTTTCCTTGAATATTTATGTTGGCATTCCTTTTGCACTGGGGACTGCCTCAAGTTAATCACTCAACAAAACAACTAGTGAGCCCCTAGACTGTGCCTAAAAATAGAATTGTTTTAGGTACTGAGTGTTAAAAATATGAGTAAGATACAGACTCAGACCTAGTAAGGAAGAAAAGCACACAAATAGTTTTGTGTAGTTATAGCATCTGACCATTACAATTGTAGTAGTGAGAACCAACTATTGGGTTAGGAGAGGACATACCAAATCTTTATGGATATCAAAGTCTCCTGAAGAGGATGACAAACTGAGTTGAATATGAGAGAATAAGGAGAAGAAAGAATATTTCCAGCAGACAGGACAGCATGAGCATCAATATTAAAGCAAAAACCAGACTAGAACTTAGGGAAACCTACATACAGCATTCCTGGGAACCTGATAAATAATGTGACCAGAAAGCCTAAATTGTGGATAGCTACAATAGTATCCTAGGGATTCATCTGGACTTTGGTTAAACAATAACAAGAGAAAATAAAATATAAAGGGATTTTGCTTGGTCAGATTTCTTGGGTAAACAGGTGATTTGTGGCCTCAAAAATCCCTCTTCTGATGACAATTAGTTTTGGTGAGACAACACTTGAGCTTTAATTTTAAGTCCTAGGTTTATTAGATTTGAGGTATGATATATGGTTTGCTAACTGCAATTATAGTAGGTTATAACCTCTCCAGAGGCGTGTAGCAAGGTTGTATTTTGTGAGAACTTTTTACAATCAGTTTTACTCAGGAACTCATGAGAAATCACAAGAATCCTGAAAGCTGGTCTTACAATATGCTTTTAGTCCTCCAGAAAATTCTTCCAGTTCACTGAGCTGTGTGCATAGCAAGTTCCTTAGACAGCCCTTTACGGACTGCTGATTACTCATATCTATGCTCTGGAAATGCAAGCTCAAGTAGATACCAGCCGAACATATGTAAAAGCTTGCTAAATACTTAAAATAATGATATGCAAGAGAAGGAAGACCTCTACATTAAGTCAGCACAGTGCTATGAACTAGAAACAGCACAAATGCAATGAACCAGAAGCAAACCAAGGTCAAGCAGTAGCTGAATGAAAAAGTGTCACCTAGAAGACTACTGTGCATAGGAATCATTCCTCTGGTAAATTATGCATCACTGAAAAATCCATCCTGGAGCTAGTTTTTTCTCATAAAACACGAACTATTCAGCCTAGAATTTAAGATCTTGATTAAGCTTCTTTCTTTAAATCTGTCATCATTCATTATTTGACAATTAATCCCTCCCTCTGGTTCAGTTTTAGATTTTTACTTACAAAAACCCACTCCTCTAAATGTGAGTATACATGCAGTTCTACATATATATACATTGCTGATTTCTACCACTTTGGTATATTGCATGTTTCACAGTTCATGTTTATTCACTTGTGTAATTAAGTCCTGTAACTGAGCCTACCTTTTCCACACATAGGGGAAGTTGTTTTGTGTTCTAGAAGAATGAAAAAACTCATGGCTTCTATAACTACTTTGATTTATGACTTCTGTCCTGAAGGATATTATTTTAAACCATATGGTCTATTTTTCTATTTTTTATAAGAAGCTAACGCAATCAATTTATGGGAGGATTATAATGAGGACTGAATAGGTATACGAGAGAAATTGCTTACCACTTGGCTTGGAACATGGCAACTGTTCAATAAATAATAAGTAAATAGGAATGTATACTCTTATAGAAAAAGTGCATACATTCAATTGATAAGCATTTACTAAGTGTATCTATTCTAATCAGATATGGTGCTAAGTGCTGGAGGAAGTGAGATATATGGTATTCTCCACATGTCCTGAAGATGACTCACCCTTATAGGTTCATTCAGTTAAAAACATGCAGAGAGAGAGAGACAGAGAAGTGAGAAGGAAGGAAGAGTGGGAGGGAGCAGAGGGAAGGAGGGAGGGAGAAATTTGCAATATGAAATTACTAGATTTTGAAACTTGCAATATTCTCAATTCTGATTCATTGATACTAGAAGAAATAATACATATTGAACAGGGACAAAGAGGAAAACAAAATCAGACTGTTTATTTTTTTGATTAAAGTTGTTCCACTAGGGAATTATCTATTAGTGTTTGCCACAAACTGCCAGCTATTAGAAATTACAAGTCAACATAAATCTCCTCTATTGCTCTGTTCACCCTGCTTCACCCTTTTCCACTGGCTACTAGAAATAACATCAAAGAATCTTCTTCCTAGTAGACCATGAAATTAAAGCTCAATAAACTGAAACAGCCAGTGGGTCTCTTCATTGGATAAGGCCCAATCTGTGAAGTCAGTAAAGAATGCAATGGAAGGAACTAATGTCTCTAGGAAAATGTTTAAGTTTTGGTATCAGGAGAACATAATGCTAGCAGAGACTTCAGACTAAAGCCTTAATTTTTTTAGGGTGCTCAGAGAGTACATAGAAGAAAGTATACCAAGACATGTACCTAATTTGTTTTTATTCACATAATTTTTAAACAATAGAAAATCACTTCTTTTCAGAGGCAAAAAAAGATTTGGAAAGAATTTCTTTTAAATATGGGATCTCTATTGTTATTAGACAAATCTCTACTAATAGTCCTATAACCATTAGGACTTGAAACTTTTGGTATTTGTGTGTAAGATATGCCATTACTTATTATTTTTCTTTTTTATAGATTCAATTTTATAATAAAGCATTGTTACAAAAACTAGTATTTATTGAACACTCATCATAGGCCATATCCTGTCCTAATCACTGTTATGTCTATGTATTAATTTCAATTTTTATAACAACCCTACGATGAAGATACATAATTATTCTTATTTGGCAAAGGGGAGACTGAGACACAGGCAGATTAAATATTTAGGCTGTAATCACACAGTCAGTAGGGAACGATACCATACCTGTATTTAAACCAACACAGCCTGATGTCACAGTTTAACTCTTAACCACTACACAGCTCTTAATGAGCACCTACTAAATACTAGACTGTCAAATGTTGAGGATCTACCAATCAATGTGTGATATTTGCTCTCTAGGATATGCAGTTATATAGAAGGAAAAAGTAGGTAATTTTCAAAGTGTCATAAAATCTGAACTATGTTATCATTGCAGCAGATGTTCTGTTAAATGGTGCTACAAAAGAGAGAGCAGTTAGTTGTACCTATAAAAATGGAGATCGTCAAGGAAATCTTAAGAGAAAACCATTGAACTAAGCCTTAACATCAGTATGCCTCTAGTAATAGATCATAACACTTATTGAATGTGTCCTTATGCCACACGTTATTCTAAGCGCCTCACATGGATTAACTCATTTAGTACCCTTAAAAACCACATCAGTCAACAACTACTACTCTCCACATTGTATAAATGAAAAATTTGGGGTACACAATGCAGAAGTAACTTGATCAAAGTACACAGGGTTGGGACCTAGGTTGAAACCCAAGAGGTCTAATTCCAGAATCTGAGTCCTTAACTATTATATTCTTTGCTACTCCTTTAAGAGAAGGAGCCGATATGGAGAGTATACCAAACAGCAATTGGCAGCATTGGTCCTGAGAATGCCTGTGACTGCAAGGTTATCAAACAGAATAGGTCAAATATAAAATGTTTGTTCTTATCTATTCCAAGATGTCTATTGTAAAACAGCCTAAAAGAGATTAGAGAGAAAAGATCAAACTCTGAATTTCTCTACAATATTGTAGAATTGACAATCATAAATCCTAAAGAATCATAAACAAATAAACCATGAGAAAGATAGTATTTATTAGGCACCAGCAATGTTTTAGGTACTGTATGCAATTAATTTTACCTAATCCTTATAAATATCATTATGTTGTTTACATCATATTAAAAATAAAGATTAAAAAATATACAAAGGATTGTACAGCTAATAGATCTAAGATTCAAATCCAGGTCTATCTGACAAAAACAACACAACAAGATGACTTCTCTGCTGTAACACTGTGCTACTTTTCTGGAAGTCTAATCACTAAAAGCGTCTAATCAAAATCCATAATTGTTTTCCAAAGTTATCTTTGCCAGTTTTTAAAATCATTGGAGTTGAAGTAGCACTTAGCATACTGTGAAGCATGTAGTGATGATAAAAATTGTCTTGCTGGAAAACCAATCTCTTAGGAACACCTCAGTAAGCCAGTACCCTCATTATCAGGTGGCACTGTAGCAGATTATTACAAGGTTGTCACAAAAGTGTCACTAATAATTCATAAGTGTTCCAGGATTCAAGGTTGTTTATATGTTTTAGCAGTGTCCTTGTATCATTATAAATCGTTAGATTCAGGACTTATGAAGTCTACTTACAAATTGCATTTCAAATAGGTCAGATTCCAGTCCATATCAGAGCAGTGCCAAATTTTAAAAAATAAATTAAAAAATAATTAATAAAGGAGAAATGAGACTAAAAGAAGTAGAATTAAGATTACAAAACTAAATTAGGATTACAGAATTTCCCTTGATTGAAACATGACATACAGTTTAAAAAATATGTATAACAATTAAATCAAGGAAGGAAAGAAATCTTATGGCAAAAGCTTACAATTTTGGCCATAAGAAGAAATAATAAAACTGGGCCGTGCCATATTTCAACACTCTCATTTCCACTTCCAGAAACAGTGCTAAATGAAAAATTTAATTGACAAAATTTTGTGAATTCTAATGAATACCCTTCAATTTGTAGGAACAAACCAAGAAAATAAAACAGTAAAAATAAACCTCGAAATAAATAAATAAAGTAGTCCCCTAAAAATTACAAGATCTTATCTGTCAGGGGAGAATCTTACTAGCAAAATGAATGTTAACTAGGACTTGGCAGCTTCTAGGACCTGTTCCAAGTTGGACACACTCAGAAAGCACTGGGTGGAGTGACATATAATAGGAACTCAGAAGAGAGAGTAGATACCAGATCTTCAGCATCAATCTAGCACTTGTTCTCCTCACTCATGAACCCTCACACTCCAGAACACTGTCTTGAAATCAACATCCAGCTCTTGCTCCTGCAGCTCAAAAGGAAGATGATAAACTGGATACAGCTCAGATGGGAACTGTGTCAAGGAGAATTTACTTATAGTCTTATCAGAGCTAACAGATGTTCTAGAGTCAGAGAACCTAGATTAAGCACAAGCAAGATGGCAGTTACAGAGCATAGCAAAAAGAATTCATAAATTAAAATAAAATGTTAATCAAAGAAAGAAATGAAGAACCAATTTGAAAGGAAAGATAACTCAAGCAAGAGAAATAGAATTTTTGCAATTTCTTCATGTTAGATACGTTTTCAAAAATGCAAATTTAACAAAAATAGATCTCAAGGAAGAAAAGAGATAATAAAATGGGAATGACAAGAAGCTGTGAACTAAGGAAATATGTTGAGAATAAAACACGCATCATATATTACTTATGCTAGAAATAGGAAAAAAATAAGACACTTCCAAAAATCAAATAAATTATGTGTAAAATAATCTCAGTGATTTCAGAAGCAAAACGAAATAAATTAAAATAATCAAAATGATTGCTAGAGCAGATAGACTGAGGGCTAGAACAGACAAACTGAGGGATGACGCAGCATGAAGATAATTGTTATATTTTAAATACAGAATTGCTAACAAACCTTTTAGGAAAAGTAATCAGAGATGGCCATTGAAACAAGGGAGAACTGAAGTTGCTAAATATAACAGAATGCACCAGTCAAATGTATATTAGTTAATCAATTTCAAGATAAATTCCAGTTATGTCACTAAAAGGCAAGACTAAAGTATTGGTGAGAGAAGAGGTACAAGAATGTATAATAATGTATCACTTTACACTTCACAGCAAGGAGTTCAAAACATGAGTTTAAAAAACAAAGATTCTAACATTTTAACCATCTTGGAAATCTCTTTTCTTAAATGCAGAAAAGTCCTTTGTAAAGTATTAATTCATGGCAAAGAAACATTTATATGATATTCACTAACTCCCTAAAGTACACTTTTGCTTTCTTTTCATTTGTTGAATTCAAGCTAAATCAAATGTAATGCTTAAGTTTTAAAAAGCATGTAAAATAATGTCATAAAATTATTTCATAAAATTATTTTCATTTCTAGGTATTGATCTATTACTCTTTTAAAGTATATTCAAAGAGAAAATTCTGAAATAATATTCAGAAAAGGTTAGCAAAGATTCTTGGTGATGAGATTTTTTTTATTTGTGTTTCATTGCTATTATCTCTTTATATTTTCAATGTTGTGAGAATATTTTTCACCGAAAATTGAGTCATTTATTTATGTGAAGGAAAGCACTGCTGGAGTGTTTACTACATGTTAGTAATTGTCCTAGGTGCTTTACAAGCATTCACTCAATTTTCAGAAGCACACTGTACCGTAAATATGAGTATTACATCCATTTTTCTACAAACGAAGAAACTGAAGCCAAGGGAAATTAAATACTTTGTTCAAGGTCACACAGCTAGAAAGTGGTAGAGCTGGCATTAGAAACCAGGCAGGTGGCTCCAGAGACTATTTTCTTATTTACTACATTGTTTAGTCTACAATAAATCCTTTTTTAAAGTGTCTAGTTATAAAAAGTAATATAAAAGTTTGTAACATGAAAATTCAGCATTTTGAAATTCTGATACAAATTATTGTACTAATCAGTTATCTTTAAATTTTGTGACAATTTTTAAATGTTTATGTAGCCTTTGTAGATGATTCTGTCATTTATAAATTCACAAGGTTTGCAAAAATTTAAACCCTATAAGATGGTAATTGCTTGATATAAATTTAAGATATAGTTTGAGATGTAAAAAAGTGATCTAATATTGCAATAGTCAGATGCATCATTATGAAGCATAAGCATTCCTATATTCTGAAGATGGCTATATATATGAATCAACTTGACTCAATTCTGACAAAATGAAAAGACTTGCTTTTAAATCACTTGAGTTTAATTTTTTGCAGGGGTGACATGTGACCACAGAGTAGTCGTATTTTTTCAATTGAATGTTTTAGCATAAACATAACCTGGAGGGGAAAGCTGCTTTGACTCTTCATCAATTAATTACTATTTATTAGTCTGTCGCTAAATGAAGAGTATGCAACTACATTAATTTCACCCATGACTTCAGATTCTGAAACAAGAATAGTTTCCTCAAAATAGCAGAGGAGGTGCTGACTTCATTGAGGATTATTATGGAAGCGGTGAAAAGCCTTTATCTTTCAAAACCTTTTATATTGTTTTAAAAACATTATTTTTGTGAGGAATCAAAGCATATTGTCAAGTCACATTTCATGATTCTTGTGCATGCTTTAAATTACCTAAAAACTTTCTTGATTAGTGAGTTTAGCTTTTAAAAAGACAATTAATGTACACTTTATCCTGTGTATTGTTAAAAATGCAAGACACATTTTGATTAATCATATTAAAGATATTACCACTGTAAAAAAATTGTTTCGATATCAGCTTTGGCACTGAAACTATGTGTAATACTATTTGAGAGTTTTAGATTTTTTTTTTGAAAGCTCACAAGTTATAATACATTTTTGAAATTTGAAAATAACTGCAGAGAAAAACAAGAACACTTACCTAAACCAACATCTGTCCTGTAGGTAAAATTGTATATGTAATTTCACACTCAGAATGGTCCAGTGTGCTACCAGTATCCATGCAATGAAAACACAGTACTACTTTGAAATATTTATATGTTGTTTTTGTATAGAACAGTGTCAATTGCCTTTGTCAGATTTGATACCAAAAAAGTGGAAGCTTAACACTAATGAGTTCCCAAGCTTAAACATGCAATGTTGAAGAGCAGTACCAAGATACTTTGACTCCAGGAGTTGCAGGAGAATTGAGCTATCCTTCCATATCTCCCACGGATCGGTGCCAGGACTCCCGTGGATATTAAAATCTGGGATGTGGCTGGGCAAGGTGGCTCATGCCTGTAATCCCGGTACTTTGGGAGGCTGAGGCGGGCAGATGACGAGGTCAGCAGTTCAAGACTAGCCTGGTCAGTATGGCAAAGCCCCGTCTCTACTAAAAATGCAAAAAAAATTAGCTGGGCATGGTGGCACACGCCTGTAATCCCAGCTACTCGGGAGACTGAGGCAGGAGAATCGCTTGAACCTGGGAGGTGGGGGTTGCAGTGAGCTGAGATTGCGCCACCGCACTCCAGCCTGGGACACACAATGAGACTCCGTCTCAAAAAAAAAAAAAAAAAAAAAAAAAAAAAAAAAAAAAAAAAAAAAAAAAAAAAAAAAAAAAAAAAAAAAAAAAAAAAAAAATCTGGGATTCTCAAGTCCCTTATATAAAGTGATGCAGTAAATCATCTCTAGAGGTACTTATAAAACAATACAGTCCGGGCACAGCGCCTCATGCCTGTAACCCCAGCATGCTGGGAAGCCGAGGTGGGCAGATCACAAGATCAGGAGATCGAGACCATACTGGCTAATATGGTGAAAGCCCGTCTCTACTAAAAATACAAAAAAAAAAAAAAAAAAATTATCTGGGCTTGGTGGCACACACCTGTAGTCCCAGCTACTCGGGAGGCTAAGACAGGAGGGTTAGTTGAACCTGGGTTGTGGAGGTTGAAGTGAGCCGAGGTTATTCCACTGCACTCCAGCCTGGCGACAGAGCAATATTCTGTCTCAAAATAATAATAATACAAATAATACGTCTAGGTATATAGTTCTTATGCTGTGTTTCATTTATTTTTTATTTATTTTTTAAGTATTTTTGATCCAGAGCTGGTTCAATCTGCAAATGCGGAACCACAGGAAAAAAAAAAAAAAACAGCTAAAATTACATTCCCAAATCTACTGTCATTTCTTCTTTGTCCTACCCCATTCAAATCACATAAACATACAAATTCTGTGCAAAAACTATATGAAATTCCTTGTGTTTCACTAGATAAAGAACGTGTTGCTTCCTGCCTTTGTGCAAGTTTTCTTTTCAGTTTAAAGTTTTCTTCTTTGTCTGGCAAATTCCTGCTCATTCTTCAAACTCCCTGCAAATGTTTCTCTGTAAAATCTTTCCTAATTATTTCTACACCTGAATTTGAGATGATTCTTTTCTCCTTTATTCCTCCCCACTGCAACCTCACACACCTTTTTATTGTATACACTCACTATGTTTATATTGATGTGTACTCTGTCTCCCTTCTATGCTCTAAACTCTTCATCTCATATACCTGTATCATCTGCCTTCACATTCCAGGTACCTTTGAAATTGATTGACACACAGAGGTTCCTCAGTAAGTGCTTTGAGAATGAGTAAATTGAATAAATAAATTTGTATGGTAAATCTCCATTGACTACAAAAAAGGAAAGCATCTCAGTTCACCATCAAATCTCTGAACCAATCTCTTGTATATATCTTTATAAATAACTGATTCCGTATTTCACTTGTGTAGATACATGTAGCAGACTGAAGTTAAAAATGTTATTTTGCCATGTGGTGCAAAGTCTTATAAAATAATAAACGGGAGTTGTGATAAGTCTCAATGACTATTTAGTGAGGCCCATGGAACATGGCTGGAACAAATGCAATGAATGAACACGGCTTGTAGAAAATCAGAATGAAAAAGGGGATGCTAACACCACATAGCAAGGGGCCAAGTTGATAAGGACACCTCAAGGACATTTTATAAATATAGAAATTGATTGTTCAAGTAAAATTTTTATTTTCATTTTTTTCTAATTTTTGGTTGAACACATTCTTTAATAGCTCCCTAAGAAAGGATGCATGGAGGCTAAATTTTTGGAGGCTTTTCTTCTCTGAAAAAATGCCTTTAGTCTACTTTCATTCACATTGAATTAATAGTTTTGGTTGGATAAAATTGAATTTCAGAAATAAAATTTTCTTCAGAATTTTGAAGATATTTCTTCTTTATGTTCCAGCTTCCAGTGAAGGCTATCTGAATCTATTCTGACTCCTAATCCCTTATAGACAGCTTTTTTTTCTTCCCCTCTGGAAAGTTATAAGAATATTTCTTTTTTCCCCCCAGTTATCTAAAATGTCTCTGTAATAACGTATCTTAGTGATAATTTAATGCATTGTGCTGAGCCCTAAATGGGCCCTTTTTGTCTGGAAACTCTGGAAGTTTTTCTTTATTTCTTTAATGGGTTTTTCCTTAGTGTTTTCTCTGTTTTCTTCACTTGGAATGTCCATCATTTATTTGTTCAACTTCCTAGAATGAGCCTCTAATTTTCTTTTGTCTTCTTGCTTTTTGTTGTTAGCATATATATATATATATATA
>PVKP010032945.1:0-25457 GCA_004027715.1 Plecturocebus donacophilus | reverse complement strand
TTTGTTTCTTGTGTTCTTTGTTGTTTTAAAGTCTGTTTTATCAGAGACGAAAATCACAGCTTCTGGTAATGCTAACTGGCTGTTTTGCCCATTAGTTGATGTAGATTCTTCATTATGGTGATGCTCTTTACCTTTTGGTATGTTTTTGGAATGGCTGATACTGGTTGTTCCCGTCCATGTGTAGTGCTTCTTTCAGAAGTTCTTGTAAAGCAGGCCTTCTTCTTGTTTTTTTTTCTTTTTTAATGAACAAGTAAACCATACAAATTGTCAACATGGGATGGAGATCTACATCATCCACCAAGAGTGGAAAATTTATGATCCCCACAGACCCAGTCCCAAAGGAAGCCTGGAAGAGAGAATTAAAGAACAAAAAACAGCACATGACGGTTTGAGCTGCAGGGTTTTTGTTTTGTTTTGTTTGAGACAGTCTCGCTCTATCGCCCAGGCTGGAGTGCAATGGTGCAATCTTGGCTCACTGCAACCTCTGCCTCCTGAGTTCAAGCAATTCTCCTGCCTCAGCCTCCCAAGTAGCTGGGATTACAGGCATGCACCACCACACCAGGCTAATTTTTGTATTTTTAGTAGAGACGAGGTTTCACTACGTTGGCCAGGTTGGTCTGGAACTCCTGACATAATACAAATCCAAATACAAAGCAGGATATGTGGGAAGAAATTGTACAATTCATTGATTAAAATTGTTTCCCACTGACCTAAACTTTGATTTATGGGAAAAATAAATAAATGTTCTACACCAAGGAAAAAAACTAAATATGCATTTACAGCACAATCTCAGCTCACTGCAACCTCCACCTCCTAGGTTCAAGCGATTCTCCGGCCTCAGCCTCCCAAGTACCTGGGAATACAGGCATCTGCCACCATGCCTGGCTAATTTTTTATATTTTTAGTAGAGACAGGGTTTCACCATGTTGGCCAGGCTGGTCTGAACTCAAACTTCCATCCACTTCAGCCTCCCAAAGTGCTGGTGTTACAGGCATGAGCCTCCATACCCAGCCTACTGTTTTTTTGTTTTGTTTTAAGATGGAGTCTTGCTCTGTTGTCCAGGATGGAGTGCAGTGACACAGTCTTGGCTCACTGCAATCTCTGCCTCCTGGGCTCAAAGGATTCTCCTGCCTCAGCCTCTCAAGTAGCTGGGACTATAGGCACTTGCTTGGCTAATTTTTGTATTATTAGTAGAGATAGGTGTTCCACTATGTTGGCCAGGCTGGTCTCAAACTCCTGACCTCAAGTGATCCTACTGCCTCAGCCTCTTAAAGTGCTGGGATTATAGGGGTGAGCCACTGTGCCTGTCCCTGCCTTTACCTTTGAATCAGCAATCCCACTTCTAGGAATTCACCCTGAAGTTATACTTCCAACAGTAAGACAATCCATTTGCACAAGGTTTATTATCAAAGCACTGTTTGCAATTGTAGAATAATTTAAACGACTTAAATGATACACATACAACAGTGCTTAAATGAACTATGGTAAGTTTACACAAGGGACCACTATGAGGTTGTAAAGAATGAGGAAGACCTCAATGAACTGATATGATTTCCAGAATGTATTAAGTTAAAGAAAGACAAAGTGCAAAAGATTATCTACAGTATAATATCTATTGTGTAAGAAAGAAGAAAAAATAAAAAAGAAGGAATAAGAAAATACACACGAGGCCGGGCGTGGTGGCTCACGCCTGTAATCCAAGCACTTTGGAGGCCAAGACGGGCAGATCACCTGAGGTTGGGAGTTCAAGACCAGCCTGACCAATATGGTGAAACCTTGTCTTTAAACATTTAAAATGTATTAACACATTTCATCAGAAGAACTCTATGTAATACGTATTACTCTTCCTAACTGAAAGATGAGTAAACTGAAGCCCAGGAAGCTTAGGTAGCTTGCTCACAGATTGTATAAGGTCACCCAGTTGAACTGACTCAAGCCCTTAAAGTTTACTTTCAGTGGGATTGGCATATAAATGCTAGATTATTCATGGTCATGGAAAGGAAAAGGGATGGGTACAGTGGTTCACGCCTGTAATCCCAGCACTTTGAGAGGCTGAGATGAGATGGAAGGATCTTGTGAGCCCAGGAATTTGAGACACAAATGAGCACTGGAGGGCACCACTGCACTCCACTCTGGGTAAGAGAGCAAGACCCCTTCTCTAAAAACAAACAAGCAAATAAAAAACAGGGAGAAGCAAAAGGCTTGCATTGACAAGACCTAGTGACTTTCCTTTTCTGTTGTTGTTGTTTTTTGGTTTGAGTTTTTTTTTGAGACAGGTCTCACTGCGATGCCCAGGCTGGAGTGCAATAGCGCGATCTCAGCTGACTGCAACCTCCGCCTCTCAGGCTCAAGCAATTCTCCTGCCTCAGCCTCCGGAGTAGCTGGGACTACAGGCACCTGCCACCACACCCAGCTAACTTTTGTTTTTGTTTTTTTGAGAGGTAGTTTCACTCTTCTTGCTCAGATTGGAGTGCAAGGCGTGATCTTGGCTCGCTGCAACCTGTGCCTCCCAGGTTCAAGTGATTGTCCTTCCTCAACCTCCCCAGTAGGTGGGATTACAGGCACACGCCACCATGCCCAGCTAATTTTGTACTTTTAGTAGAGACGGGGTTTCTCCGTGTTGGTTAGGCTGGTCTTGAACTCCTGACCTCAGGTGATCTGCCAGCCTGGGCCTCTCAAAGCACTGGGATTATAAGTGTGAGCCATTATGCCCGTCTGACCTTCCTTTTTTGCTGTTTTGTTTTCCTTCCCCAAGTTATTGGTAGAGGGACCTAGTGACTTTATGAATCAGGGGCAGAAATGGGGCACTGGGGCACACATGGAAGGAAGATGGCCAACAAGATTTCTAGTCTTAAATAGTCAGCCTTGAAATAACTGAGCAATATAACACTAGGTGGCAGTAGATCCCAGGCACTTGAAATTTACAGTCAGCCTGGCACGATGGCATGAGCCTGAAGTCCCAGCTTCTAAAGAGGCTGAGGCAGGTAGAAAAAATCTAGTTTACTCACTGCACTTAAAGAGATTGGCAAAAACACAAAATATTAAAGGGATTTATACCCTAGTGTTAACTCTTTTTTTTTTTTTAAGATGGAATCTCACTCTGTTGCCTGGGCTGGAGTGCAATGGCACCATGTCAGCTCACTGCAGCTTCTCCCTCCTGGGTTCAAACAATTCTCCTGCCTCGGTCTTCTGAATAGCTGGGATTACAGGCACCGGCCACAATGGCTGGCTAATTTTCTTATTTTTAGTAGAGACTTCACCTGTTGGTCTTGAACTCCTGACCTCAGGTGACCTGCCCACCTCGGCCTCCCAAAGTTCTGGGATTACAGGCTTGAACCACCATGCCCAGCCAATATATCTTTTCAAAAAGACCTCCCTTAGAAGGATAATTTTATAGACACATGAACACACATATACACAGCACCCCAATTTCTACGCTACTATAGGACAGAAACTACCACTATCAAATGCCTCTTAAGCAGCTTAGTGCTTAGGAAACATCTTTCCAATAATTAGCAATTGGTGAAAATATGTTTGCCTAATGGGTTTGGATAACCAGCAATACGACATTACGATGACACGAACCATGAAACTACTTACCTTATGAATTTGTGTATAAAGGTGAAGAAATAGAACTTTGATTGATTATACAATATTTATGAACAAATTTTTATTTTTAATTAGAGATGAAGTCTTGCTATATTGCCCAGGCTGATCTCCAACTGCTGACTTCAAGCAGTCCTCCCACCTTGACCTCTCAAAATGTTTTGGTTTGATTTGTGTTGGTTTTTAGAGACAGGATCTCACTGTGTCACCCAGGCTAGAGCACAGTAGCATGATCATAGCTCACTGCAGCCTTAAACTCCTGGCCTGAGATGATTCTCCCACCCTGTCCCTCCTGAGTAGCTGAAACTACAGGAACTTGCACGAGGCCCAGCTATTTTTTTTTTTTTGCTTGAGATGGAGTTTTGCTCTTGTCCCCCAAGCTGGAGTGCGATGGCATGGTCTCGGCTCACTGGAACCTCCACCTCCCAGGTTGACTCTCCTGCCTCAGCCTCCCATGGAGGTGGAATTATAGGTATGCGTCACCATGCCTGGCTGATTTTTTGTATTTATAGTAGAGATGGAGTTTCATCATGTTGGCCAGGCTGGTCTCAAACTCCTGACCTCAGGAGATCTGCCCACCTCAGCCTCCCAAAGTGTTGGGATTGCAGGCATGAGCCACCGCACCTGGCCCCAACCTCTTTTTTTAGTGTCCTTGCCCAGAGTTGGCTGCCTCAAGGGCTCACAATTCTGACAGTATGAAAAACCAGAGATGTAACCAGTTACACCACTGTCTTTGGAGCAGCTTCCAAGAACTCGGCTTCAAGTATGGGCTGTGAATTGGGATCCAAACATGGAAGAGGGAAAAGAGCAGGGAGCACACACAATGTTTTCCTTCTGAATGTCTTCACACATCGACTTCTCTCACCTGCTTTTTCCAAAGGGGAATCAAACATGACTATACCATTTTAGAGATGAGGAACTTGAACTGAGGTGTCAAAAGGTTAAGGGACCGGCCAAGCACAGTTGGAGATGGTGAAGTCTGGACCTGAACTCAGGTTTCTGGCTCCTCTTCCCACCAAACCTGTTACTGGCCCAGGCTCTGGAGGTTGGATATTAGAGGCTGACCCTAAGCAGGCAAGAGAGCACCTCTATCTCTTCCAGACAATGAGGGTCACACTTGTGAATTTTCAGTTATACCCAGCATGACCTTGGGGTCCCACTCTGATGAAATAGCCATGTGTCCATTCATTTCAATGATCTCCATCCTAACTAGAAGGGAACTCTCACATATACAGATACTACTTACAAAGCAACCTCAAATACTGAAACAGGACTAAGAGAAGGGAAATATGGAAAAAGGTCCCCTTAATTGCCAAAATTTAGACTTAGCTCATACTGTAAAGTGTACCCACTTAACTGATACAGTAAATTCTTGGCTCTTGTCTTGAGCCTGCTCAGTGTTGCTTTGTACACAATTGCAGCAATCCTGGTGAAGCTGGTTGTTCAGGTGGCAGCCTATTAGAAGGGAGGAGGGGCTGGTGAGAGCAGGCATAGTGACAGCAGCGCGGAGCCAGAGCTGAGGGGTTGCTAAGACAAACTCAAGACACATCACAATCTGGAATTGTTTGGTTTGGGCTCCATGCACTTTAATAAACCCAGGAGGTATCACTCATTGTATTAAAATATCATATGTAGTAAGTGCTATTTACAATCACTTTTCTACATCACTGAGAGAACAATAAGACTAGGCCAACATGTGATACTTTTATAATAGGTTCCCATAAAAAGACAGCTGTTTTCAAAGTGGGCTTGAAGAAGTCAAGATCCAGGTATCTAGAAAATGCATTTACATGGACTGCCTCATTCCCCCCAAATGCCATACAGTAATAGTAGCTAATATATTTGTTTAAGGCTTACTATGTACCAAGTACCATTTTAAATGCTTTCATCTTTACAACATGGTTATTAGCACCTGCGGGGAGGGAGGTTGAAATTGGGCTAAACAGAGTGAGAGACACTGAAACACCCCAACAAGTTCTGGCAGCTTCAAGCTTTGGTACCTGGTCTGGGATCAGTGGGCTAACACCACGTTCCTGGGCCATAAAGCTCCCCAGGGCAGCTCCTCAGTCTGTTCATTCTTATTTACATCCTAGAAGTCAGAGTCCTCACCAGGATGTGGACGTCTTGTGCTCTGCTGGATCTACTGTGCTCACACCATTCACTGGAATGATTATGGGCCAGGAGAAACCTTATCAAAACAAAAATGCTATGAATAATGGTGTTCAAACATCTGGAAGAGGTAAGAGAGGTGGAGTCTACACTAAGGTGCCTACTGGACATGTTGATGCTTATTTGTTTAATGCGGGTCTCATATGTAGAGGTTTTGTTCTTCTTTCAAAATGATAAAACCTAGAACAGAAAGGATATAGAGTATACCAAACTAGCTGATTCATTTTTAAAAAACTTTTTAGGTTCAGGGCTACATGTGCCCATTTGTTATACAGGTCAACGGCACGTCACAGGGGTTTGGTGTACAGATTATTTTGTCATCCAGGTAATAAGCATAGTAGCTGATAGATATTTTTTTATGATCCTCTCCTGCTGATGCACTTTTGAGGACTTTTCACCACTTTCCCTGAAAACTTCTGCTTCATGCACACACTCCATGAAACCTACAGCTGATTGGAGTCATTCCTTCCTGTGGCCCATGTGGTTTTGCTTCACAATCTATAAACAAAGCCACTTTCAGCAATGCTAACCATAATGGATAGATACTTCTATTTACTCAAATTCCACAAATCATAAATGCTGGCATTTCTGCAAGAGTTGAATGTGAAATATTTTTGAAAGCTTCTAAGTTTTAGGTAAAGCTAGGTCTCCTGCTACTCCAGGTATTGGCTTTGTTGTTTGATTGTTTTAATTGTATCAAGGTATAAAATATACATGTAAAAGTGCACAACATATCCATGTACAACTCCATGAACTTCATAAAGTCAATACATCTGTATAACCAGCACCCAGATCAAGAAAAAGAACATCACCAGCATCCCAGAGATCCCTTGTGCTACCATTTAGACATTATTCCCAGAAAGGTAATCACTATCCCAAGTTCTAACACCATGCCTTAGTTCCTCCTGTTTCTAAAAATGGTATAAATAGAATTAAACAGCATGCCTTCTTTTTGTGTGGCTTCTTTCATTCCACATCATGATTGTGTAATTTATGTTTTTATATCTACATTCTTTCGGATACATGATATTCCATTATATGCATATACTTTCATCTATGTCTCCATTCTTCCTTA
Source organism: Plecturocebus donacophilus (assembly GCA_004027715.1). Lineage (NCBI taxonomy): Eukaryota > Metazoa > Chordata > Mammalia > Primates > Pitheciidae > Plecturocebus > Plecturocebus donacophilus. Next base: position 18,607 of record PVKP010032945.1, on the reverse strand, counting down.
GATGGACCTTTGGGTAGTTTCCAGTTTTAGATGATTATAAAATTGCTGCTATGAATCTTCTTATACCTTTTAATGAACATATATATACACTCCTATTGGGAGTGAGTCCAGAGGAGCTCCGCCTCACCAAGGCTGTGGGAGGTATCTTGTGAGGGAACCTGCATCCTTGAGAAGGTATACAGTGGTTGTCCTCTGTGGGTCCAATGTCACAAGAGAAACTTCTGCCATTGAACTGGGTCCTCTGAAGCAGCACTTAACAGTCAATGCCAAGGTCACCGAGAGCAGAAAGTAATCAGATTCATCTAAACCTCAGAGATTTGTGACATTGGCTAGTAATCACTGTGACCCTAGAACTGAATAGATGAGCAGCCAACTAAAGCCTTATTGGACTTGCATGAATGGAAATGCTCTAGGTCTCATGAACAAAATGCTGACTTCAGTCATCACAATAAGGGGTTGCAATCCCCAATAAATTCCCAGGCTTGAGTTGGTTTACAGTCCCAGAGCCTCTTGAAAGAAAGGAAGTCTCAGTCTTTCCTTTCTTCAGGGTCCTGCCATGCCTCCAAAGATTTATAATGTAAACCTTACTTCTAGCTATCCCCAAAGGGACCTGTAATGGTTTAGCAGGATGACAGCACATTGGGGAAGAAATTATTAGGCTCTTCAGAGATTATTGGACACTTGCTCAAATCTGACACTAATTCCTGGAGATCTAAAAGGCCACTGTGGTTCACCAGACTAGGAGCTTATAGTCAGGTGGTCAATGTAGCTTTTCAGCAGGGTCCAGCTTATACCAAGCCCAGTGCATCCTCAAATCTACCAAGAGGTTATTTCCCCAGTTCCAGAATGCAAAATTGGAATAGACTTTCTTCTTCTTTCCTCTTGCCTCTTGCCTTGGCAATTCTTGGTCATTGGCATTTCCAAGTAAATTACAGAATCTGTCTGCTAATTTCCACCAAAAATCCTGACAGGGCTTTGACTGAATCTGCAGTAAATATACAGATCAAATTGATAACTGATATTTTTAAAGTACTGAGTCCTCCAGTCAAGGAACATATTCTATCCTCCATTTACTTAGGTCTTCCTTCACTGTTATATTAATGGTTGTTGTAGTTTTCCATGTAGAAGTCTCGCACATCTTTTGTTTAATATATATTCATAAAACCTACCTGATGGAGTTTTAGCTCTTCTACAGTGGAGCCATGCAATAGAAATATAATACAAGTCATACAGATAATTTAAAATTTTCTGGTAACCATAATAAAGAAGTAAAAAGAAACATGGTATTTTAATATTTTATTTAACTCAAGTTTTCAAAATATCTTATCAATATGTAATTATTGAGATCTTTTACATTTTTAAATACTAAGTCTTCCAAATGTATCGTATACTTTAGCATTAAAGCACATCTCAATTCAGATTAACTGTCTTTCAAGTGCTGAATAACCACATGTGGCTACTTGCACCATATTGGACAGCATAATTCTACAGTCTCATTATTATGCCCACCTGACTGGTGTGCAGTGCCTGTAGTGTATTAAAGTCTCCTGTTATTGGTGAGTTTCTGTCTGTGTTTCCTGGTGTCTTGTGGTCTCTGCTTTATATAGATGGCTTGTGTTATTTACTGCATGGATAGTTGTAACGGCTATGTCTTCATTGTGACTTGTGGCACTTACCCTCTGACATTATCTTCCTTTGTCTTGCTTCAGTGTCTTTTGGCCTGAATTCCAGTCTCTGGTAACCGTAGCCCTTGCTTTCTTATTGCTTGGCACATCTTTGTCCAGCTCTTCACTTTCATCTTTTTCAATTGCTGTGTTTTCTTCCATACAACACAAAACTGGGGTTTGCTTTTTAAACCAACAGGACATTTTAAAATAGATGAGATAAGCCCATTAACATGACTCATATATTTGTACCCAATGCCATCATTTTATTGTATAATTATTGTATTATACTCTATTTCTCTACTCTATCTTTGCCTTTTTAGTTCTTTTGATATTTAGCAAGGTTTGTATTTTTGTTCCAGTTATTTCCATTTTTCTTTATTTTTAAAGTCCAATCATTTATTAGAATGTGTTTTGGAGTTGACATTGTTCAGGGTTCCCCTTTTTTTTTTTTTTTTTTTTTTTTTTGAGACAGAGTCTCAGTCTGTCGCCCAGGCTGGAGTGCCATGGCGTGACCTTGGCACACTGCAACCTTCACCTCCCAGGTTGAAGCGATTCTCCTGCCTCAGCCTCCTGAGCAGCTGGGATTACAGGTGCCTGCCACCATGCCCAGCTAATTTTTTTGTACTTTTAGTAGAGACAGCGTTTCACCATGTCGGCCTGGCTGGTCTCTAACTCCTAACCTCATATGACCCACCTGCCTTGGCTTCCCAAAGGTGCTGGGATTGCAGGCATGAGCCACCATGCCCGGCCTTAAGGATTCATTCACCTTTTCTAACTAGCTAGTATTTTCTCACTATTATTCTTCAATGTCTTTATTAATGTTTCCTTTGAATCTGTTCTTCCTTTGGCATCCTGTAATTTAGTCTTCCTTTGTAATATCATTCTGTCATTTTCATCTATTCCTCTCCTGAGTTCATTCAACTTTATTTCTTTTTTGCACATTTGTTATTTTTGAATTTCAAATTCAAGGTTACTGAAGCCCAGTTAAATAGTTATACTTATTTTCTTTTAGGTTTTTGTGTCAAAATGTTCTACATTAAGCCAGTTAAGTATAAAGTTCCTAGTAAGAGGGGAGAGAAACTTGGAACTCTATTGCCCTTGCAGAAAGTTTCTCCTGGCATACAGTCACATGTGCACATTGAAAACTGTGACCTGAGTGATCCTACTGCATACCTGTAAATGGAAGGCAAATGGTCAGATCTTCAGAATAAAAAAATCATCTTCTTAAAAATCTGGATGCATATCCTGCTCTTCAAGAAACTGGTGTTCACAAACGATTAAAGCTTGAAGGGATGGATACTCCATTTTCCATGACGTGATTACTATACTTTGCATGCCTGTATCAAAATATCTCATGTATCTCATAAATATATAAACCTATGTACCCACACACTTTTTTAATTAAAAAAAAAAAGAATCTGAGTTTAAATAGAAACATGATAAATGCAAGAAAGAAAACATTTTAACTCATTGTCACTCTGATGTTCGAGTGAATTGCTTTCTTCAAGCTCTTTGATCTTTCTGTCACCTATGGAATATGGGTGGTTTTGTTTTTTAGATTTCTCAGTCCCAAAGATCTAAGAAAAATAAACAAGGAAACTTAAGCTGGGCCGGGCTGCATTTTTGACACCTTTAAAACTAGCGACCTTTCTGCTTGAAAATAAAAAGCCTATGTTACAAGAACAGCAAGTGGTTTACAGTGCTAGATTTAGCATACATTTAATACATATTCAATGAATAAGTTGAGTGTAGGGAGCGGGCTCTCAGCAATATCCTTTGGTTTATCATATTGGCTGGAGGGAGAGCTGCTTTTATGGATAATACAGGATTTGCTGGTATTTCCAGCCACACGCACCCACATGGTTACGAACGATGGCAATCCAAGAAAACATTCCAGATTTCAACGAGGCTGCACTACAAGGACTAGAATGAGAACGAGGCCTACCTTTATCTGAAGTGTCTCATGGAACCGGGTCTGCCAACTTCAGTCGGCCGTATGCATATTACAGCTGCTTATTTCTATACATTTTTGTATTATATCTATGTTATTCTGTCTTAGTTATATTGACAACAGGTACTAAGAGGAAACAAGACCATGCAAATGTCCAAGGGACCAGAAATAATTCTGGCTCCTTAGAGTTGAGCCAGTCAGTAAGAAATAAGTTGAACTAATCCTTCCGGAAACTTTCTTCATGAATTTCTGCTTAAATTTGTTTGGAATGCAGAAAATGACAGCAGAATGATTACATTCTTACATGTAGATTGTTAAACATAATTAACTGAAGTGTATTATTAGAGAAATGGTTGCATTTGTGCATCAGGACGTATATATTATAAGAATGCTCATGATATCACTATTTTTCAGAGCAAAACCTTCAACAACCTAAAAGCCCACCAACAGTGAAATCAAAAAATAATGTCAAAGTTATAATAAATGAACTCCAGCAGTCATGATAAATGAACTCCAGGTAAACATAACAACCTGAATGAATCATAGCAATATAATTTTAAGTTTAAAAAGTCCAAAAGATCACATAACACGTGATATCCTTTTCATAACGCTAAAGCAGTTAAAATTAAAATACAACACAATACTTTCAGCCTTTTCAATCTCTGTGTTTTATCATACAGCATAAAATTGGGGTTTGCTTTTCAACTCAATAAGACATTTTTTAGTAGACCAGCCCATTCACATTAATAGATATGACTCATATTTGTACTCAATACCTTTTCCTTTTTATGTAACACGATTATATAAAAATTTTATATAATAAAATTATGTAAAAAGGGAAGCAAGAAAATAACCCTAGTTAACGCATGACTAGCTAGGGAGGGCCACATAGAAAGATTTAAGTTACTACCAATGCTGTAGTTTTGCAGTTGGGAAGTAATTGCATGGGTATTTATTATTATGAATAACATAGCACAGAAGTAACAGGACTTGCTTGTGGGTGGCCAGGAAGAGAGTTAATGATGACTGTCAGATAGGTGAGAATCTACGTCACACAAGCCGCACCCTCGTATATCTATTAGGTTGGTGCAAAAGTAATCGCGGCTTTTGCCATTACTTTCAGTAGCAAAGTATATCTAGCACTGCCTGATTGGAATAGGCATCTCCTTGGTACCAAATAACTTTAGGTTGTTTCCAGAAATTTGCTTGCAAAAAATCAATGCTGTACTCCATTGAGGACACCCAAAAAGGAAATAGCACATCAGCTCTTCAAGGCAATTTTAAAAGAAGCTCTAAAATATTTGCACAATAAAATCTATGCTTAGTTTTCCAGATAATCATCCTTCTGATTATTAGGAGGCAAAACACAGGTGGATATGGATATTGCTTTAAAAACTAGACGCCTGACCTGGAATGGAGAAATTCTCAAGGTAGAGCAGGAAGGCTGCCTTCCCCTCAGCATTCTCACATCTGCTCGATGGCAATGCAAACTTGGGGCCAAAGGACTTCTCAGGAAGAACTGGAATACAGCGCCCTCTAGTGCGACAAATCCGTGTGGGTTTGTTCCCCTTTGTCTTTAAGGTTCAGATGTCAAACCTTCGACTTAAGTATAAAAATATTACAGCCCCCGCCGCGAGCCGACTCCCCGCCGCCCTCTGCGATGGAGGCCGCCGCCCAGTTCTTAGTCGAGAGCCCGGACGTGGTCTACGGCCCCGAGGCTACCGGGGCGCAATACGAGTACCAGACGACGCGCGTCAGCCGCGAGGGCGGCGCCGTCAAGGTGCACCCAACGAACACGCGCTTCACCCTCCGGACCGCCCGGCAGGTGCCCCGGCTCGGGGTCATGCTTGTCGGCTGGGGCGGGAACACCGGCTCCACGCTCACCGCCGCGGTGCCGGCCAACCCACTGCGCCTGTCCTGGCCCACGCGCAGCGGCCACAAGGAGGCCAACTACTACGGCTCGCTGACTCAGGCGGGCACCATGAGCCTGGGCTTGGACGCCGAGGGCCAGAAGGTGTTCGTGCCCTTCAGTGCGCTGCTGCCCATGGTGGCACTCAATGACCTCGTGTTTGATGACTGGCACGTCTCGTCGCTGAGCCTCGCCAGGAGATGCGGTGCGCGAAGGTGCTGGATTGGGAGCTGCAGGAGCAACCGTGGCCACACATGGAAGCCCTGCGACCTTAGCCTTCCGTCTACAACCCCGAGTTCATTGTGGCCAACCAGAGCACGCGCGCGGACAACCTCATCCCGGGCTCGCGCACGCAGCAGCTGGAGCGGATCCGCAAGGACATCCGAGACATCCGGTCTAGCGCGGGGCTGGACAGTCATCGTGCTGGGCACGGCCTACACAGAGCGCTTCTGTGAGGTGGTTCCAGGCCTCAAGACGCGGCCGAGAGCCTGCTGCGCACCATTGAGCGTGGCCTGGAGGTGTGTCCCTTCAGGCTCTTCGCCGTGGCTAGTATCTTGGAGGGCTGTGCCTTCCTCAGTGGGTCCCCGCAGAACACCCTGGTGCCCGGAGCTCTTGAGCTCGCATGTCAGTGCCGGGTTTTCGTGGGCAGAGATGACTTCAAGTCTGGCCAGACCAAAGTAAAGTCCGTGCTCGTGGACTTCCTCATCAACTCTGGCCTCAAGACCGTGTCCCTCGTGAGTTACAACCACCTGGACAACAACGACGGGCAGAACCTGTCAGCACCCTTGCAGTTCCGCTCCAAGGAGGTGCCCAAGAGCAGCATGGTGGACAACATGGTGCAGAGCAACCCAGTGAGGAGCCCGACCACTGCGTGGTCATCAAGTACCTGCCCTTCGTGGGTGACAGCAAGCGTGCGCTGGATGAGTATACCTCGGAGCTAATGCTGGGAGGGACCAACACACTGGTGCTGCACAACAGGTGCAAGGACTCGCTGCTGGCCGCACCCATCATGCTAGACCTGGCGCTGCTGACCGAGCTGTGCCAGCGCGTGAGCTTCTGCACTGACGCTGACCCAGAGCCGCAGACCTTCCACCCGGTGCTGTCCCTGCTCAGCTTCCTATTCAAGGCGCCGCTGATGCCGCCGGGCAGCGCGGAGATCAATGCGCTTTTCCGCCTGCGCGGCTGCATCGAGAACATCCTCAGGGCCTGCGTGGGGCTCCCGCCACGGAACCACATGCTCCTCAGGCATAAGATGGAGCGCCCAGGGCCTGGCCTCAAGCAAGTCAGATCCGTGGCTGCCGAAAGGACCGGTACCCACTTCCACCAACGGCTGCACCGGTGATGCCAATGGGCACCCACAAGTGGAGGAAGCCCAGATGCCCACCACCTGAGGCCCCTGTAACACAGCTTCCCAGCCCTTCCTCCCCGCTGCCCCCCAGGACCCCACCTTTCCAGGCCACCCCAAAGATAATAAAGCTGCTGCCACTCTCAAAAAAAAAAAAAAAAAAAAGATATTACAAAGGTTTGAATGACAGAGGAGTAACTACGAAGAAACTTACTCTTCGTTAGTAACCATCATGATTATATATATGATAAAAATTCTGACATGTTTGATAGCTACACATTAAAAATGTGAATAAAGTCAATATTTACTTTGAAAAATGTTTTGAATTATCTGCAAGAGATAAATTTAATGGAAGAAAAAGGAGAGAAGTGGCCAATTTAAGAGGTCCGGCGACAAAGGGAAGAATCCTTGCATCCGTTTGACAACATTTATCATCCTCTGTGGCATGTTACAGCAATCGCACACCTGTTTCCTCTGTGCTATGTTATTCATAATAATAAGTACCTATAGAAAATCGGCTTGCCTCCTAACCAATCTCTCCCATATTCTGTACAATACTAATGAGAGCAGCAAGGATCACAAGGAAGGAAAAACAAAAAATAGAAGCATTCTATTTTTGTGTTTCTTCAGTATAACCTACAATAAGACCTTTCCCCCATTCTCTCCATTTACCAAATTTTTGCCCACAAGATTATACAGATTTCTCCAGAATCCTCTAATAAATGCAAATGTTTTTAACATGAAAAAGTTTGCTTACAGAACTCAAATATTCTTCAAAGACTAGAGCTTGAAATCCATCTAATGTCAAACTCCTTTATCTAGAATCCACTAGTTTTAAGTAAATAGCACTTTTAATATACTTTCAAAGTAAATAGGGACATTTTCATTAGATGAAACATTAAAATTACTCTATAAGTTCTTATCTTGTTTTGGGCTGTCGTCATCCTCTATTATGTTTTACGCTTCCATTTACTTACCCAGTAAGTCAGGCCTACCAGAGAAATGTACATGAGTTCATGAACTTCGAGTATTCTGAGTTTTGTTCTAAGATTCGTTATAGTGCTCAGTTCACTAGGTTCAACTACTGGCAACTGAAAAGCATGATTTAGAGCAGCAGCTTCTCATTCTATGTAGAATAGGCCAATGGTACTTACCATCTCTCCATGCTAGTCGGCAATGGAGAGAAACTCACCCCCAACCTCCCTTCTCTAGCCCCTCTCTGTTTTGCTCTATTATCCTCAGTGCAAATTCCACTGGCATTCTATCACCTGACCATTCCGGTATGTAGACTCCCTACCCCTCCTAGAATATGTCGTGATAGAGTGATCCCAAGTGAGGCCAGAGGCTTATCCCTTCAGAATGCTCACCACTGCTCTGATCCCCAGCTCTGACTCTGTTAAGCTATTTCTTTTGTTTGTCCTTGTATCTTAATCAGCTTTTTTTTTCTTTTGTGCCAGAGTCTCACTCTGTTGCCCAGGCTGGAGTGCAGTGGCACAATCTTGGCTCACTGCAACCTCCACTTCCCAGGTTCAAGCTACTCTCCTGCCTCAGCCTCCTGAGTAGCTGGGACTACAGGCATCTGCTACCACACCTGGCTAATTTTGGGTATTTTTAGTAGAGATGGGGTTTCACCATATTGGTCAAGCTGGTCTCAAACTCCTGACCTTGTGATCCACCCACCTTGGCCTCCCAAAGTGCTGAGATTACAGGGGTGAGCCACTGCACCCAGCCCCTAATCAGGTTTTAAGTCCCCTATTATATGATGCTTTTGTATCCTCCTGAAATCTTAAAGTAAAAATTATATGATCTGTAATTGTTATACCATCCAGTCCTCAAAAAACTGTATTTTTTTAAACAGTAAAATCAGCTCCACTAGCATTTATAGAGTAGTCACTAATGCAGCAATACTATTCTGAGAGGGAGGAACACATAGGTAGACATGAGAAGCCTTAGAGCTTACAGTGAGAAATAACGTGGACAGTGGTGAGAATGTACACACAAATATAGTCTCTCTAAATACAGGGATATAAAAGTGCATTTTTAAGCTTCCATTTACACATCACATTGTATTCTAATTGCTTAATAGGTAAAAATACTCAAATGTTTTTCCTAATATCACAAACTGGAAAGTGATGAACATATTTAATTCTCTCTCTTTTCATTTTAATTGATTTCTTAGACAATTCAGATACTGTAGGGGAACTTAGGGGAATAAGCTTGAAAACCAAAGTACTTAAGTAAAATTTATTGAGTGCTCACTATGTGCTAACTACTAGCGTGGCAGATTCTGGGGATAAAATAGTGAGCAAAAACCAGAAGTGATGTTGCACTGATGGAGTTTACAGTGCAATGGAATGAACCGGTAATAATCAGACCAGTCAATGATGAATTATCATAGGAATAAGTGCTGCACACAAGAGCTAGGGTGCTGAGTGCACAGCACAGAGGGCACAGCGTGGACCTGGCCTATGAGCAGGGAATGGACTGGGCATCCAGGAGGGCTTTCATGATCAAGGACACACAGCTAGAGGAGCACAGAGAGTATGCCAGGCAGAGAGAGGTAGGGTTCAATTCCTTGTGACTAGAGGGTGCAGGACAGTTCCAAGGAAGTGGGAACTAAAGGGCAAGGGACAGCCTGATGGGAAATGAGGCAAAAGAAGCAGGGAGGGACCAGACCTTGCAGGACCTTGTGGGTTGTGTTAAGGATAGATCTTCACCCTCAAGACAATAAGCAGCCACCAAGGAGTTCTGCCTGTGTTGCTAATTACATTCTAAGACCACTTATGCAGAGCATCTGGCATAGTCCCAGATCCATAGCAGTAGGCAGCGAATGCTGATTCCCTCCCAAAGGCATCCTACAACATTTACTGCTTTATCCAAATAGTCTACCAATTAACAATCAAAATGAGTATCTCTTGTATTTTCACATTAGCATCGTTGTGAAATGAATTCGTATGTTTGAGTCTTAATGCAATGTCCATTATCTCTCAATATACAATCAGCCTTTGATATCCAAAGTTTCTACCTCTGAAACCAAATGCTCATCAAAATGCAGAATTCAACAGATGTGAAAACTGTGGAGAGAAGGCTGATGTTTTGTATATGTGGGTTCCAAAGAGCCAACTGCAGGACTTGAGTCTGTGCAACTTTTGATATCTGTGGGGGGTCTGAGAACCAATTCCCCATAGATACCAATGCACAACTAGATATACAAAAAGCAATTGTAGTTTTATTCCCTAGAAATGAACATTCTGGAAATGAGATTAAGAAAACTATTTCATTTATAACAGCATCAAAAAGAGCAAAATAATAGTAGTAACTCCAAGAAATGAAGCACAAGATATATATTCTGACAACAAAAAGAGTATTGGAAAGAATTTAAGAGAACCTAAATGAATGGAAGTACATTACATGTTCTTTAACATGGGAAGAACATAGTATTATCAAGATGGCAATACTTAAAATTCATTGAAAACCTTAATATAATCAAGATGTCAGTATTCCCTAAGTTGATCTACAGATTCAATTCAATTTCTATTACAATTCATGTTGCTTTTGTTCCCAGAAACCAACAAGCTGACTCTAAAATTCATATGGAAATAGAAAGGATTCAGAATAACCAAAGAGATTTTGTCAAAAGAAGAGCAATGTAGAGTACTCCCACTTCTAGATTTCAAATTTTACTACAAATCAGCAGTAATGAAGACTCTATGTATTGGCATGGAATAGACATATAGGTCAATGGACCAGGACTGAGAATCCAGATGTTGATTGATTTTTGACAAAGATGCCAAGAAAATTTAATGGGAAAAAGAGACTCTTTTATTTTTTAACCAACAAAAATGTATTTCATTAAGCATGAAGTTACATTCACATTTGTCTACAAACACAGTAAGTAAGGAAACAAATATTATCAGCTTTCTTGCTATAGTACCAGATGTTCAGTAGCAGGCTTACTTAAAGGCAGAGTCAACCCTGATGGGGACTCAAGGTCAGTCACAATTACTCGATAGGGGAACACAAAGACCACCAGCTTTCTTGCTGTGGTGCTGGAAGTTCAGTGGCAGGCTTACTTGAAGGCAAATTCAACCCTAATGGGGACTCAAGATCAGTCACAAGTACTTCCGAGAAGAACACAAAGACCACGAGTGTTCTTGCGGTGGTGCCAGATGTCCAGTGGCAGGCTTATTTGAAGGCAGAGTCAACCCTGATGGGGACAGGGGATCAGTCATAAGTACTTGGGAGAACACAAAGACCACCAGATTTCTTGCTGTGGTGCCAGATGTTCAGGTGCAGGCTTACTTGAAGGTGGAGTCAACCCTGATGGGGATTTGAGATGAGCCACAAGTACTTAGGGGGAGAAACAAAGACCACCAGCTTTCTTGCTGTGGTGATGAATGTTCAGTTGCAGGCTCACTTGAAGGCGGAGTCAACCCTGACAGGGACTAGAGATCAGTCACAACTACTTGGGAGAAGAACGTAAAGACTGCCAGCTTTTGTGCTGTGGTGCCAGATGTTCAGTGGCATGCTCACTTGAAGGCAGAGTCAACCCTGCTGGGGACTTGAGATCAGTCACAACTATTTAGGAGGAGAATATAAAGACTGACAGCTTTCTTGCTGTTGTGTCTGATGTTCATTCAGTGGCAAGCTCACTTGAATGCAGAGTCAACCATGAGGGGACTCGAGATCCATCACAAGTACTTTGGGGGAGAACACAAAGACCACTAGCTTTCTTGCCGTGGTGCTGGATGTTCATTCGATGGCAGCCTCTCTTGAAGGCAGAGTGAACCCTGATGGGGACTTGAGATCAGACACAAGTACTTGGGAAGAGAATATAAAGACTGCCAGCTTTCTTGCTGTGGTGCCAGATGTTCAGTGGCAGGCTCACTTGAAGGCAGAGTCAGCCCTGACAGGGACTCGAGGTCAGTCATAACTACTTGGGAGAAGAATGCAAAGACCATCAGCTTTCTTCACGTGGTGCCGCATGTTCAGTGGCAGACTCACTTGAAGGCGGGGTCAACTCTGACGGGGATTCAAGGTCAGTCACAACTACTTGGGAGGAGAACACAAAGACTGCCAGCTTTCTTGCTGCGGTGCTGAATGACCAGTGACAGGCTCAGTTGAAGGTGGAGTCAACCCTGACCTGCCTAGAGATCAGTCACAACTACATGGGAGGAGATCATAAAGACCACCAGCTTTCCTGCTGTGGTGTCCCAAGTTTTTTAAGTGGCAGGCTAAATTGAAGTCTGAGTCAACAGTGATGGGAAATAGAGATCAGTCAAAACTAGTTGGGAGAACACAAAGATGGCCAGCTTTCTTGCTGTGGTGCTGGATGTTCAGTGGCAGGCTCACTTGAAGGCAAAGTGAACCCTGACAGTGACTCGAGTTCACAACTTGAGTCAAGATCAGTCACAACTACTTGGGAGGAGAATGCAAAGACTGCCAGCTTTCTAGCTGTGGTGTTGGATGTTCAGTGGAAGGCTCACTTCAAGGCATAATCAACCCTAATGGGGACTCAAGATCAGTCACAACTACTTGGGAGAAAAACACAAAGACCATTAGCTTTCTTGCTGTGCTGCCAGATGTTCAGTGGCAGGCAAATTGAAGGCGGAGTCAACCCTGACAGGGACTCGAAATCAGTCACAAGTACCTGGGAAGACAACACGTAGACTGCCAGCTTTCTTGCTGTCATGCTGGCTGTTCAGTGGCAGGTTCACTTGAAGGCCGTGTCAACCCAGATGGGGACTGGAGATCAGTCAGAAGTACATGGAAGGAAAACACAAAATCTGTCAGCTTTTTCCTGTGCTGCTGGATGTTCAGTGGCAGGCTCACTTTAAGGCAGAGTCAACCCTGATGGGGACTTGTGATCAGTCACAACTACTTGGGTGGAGAACACAAAGACCATCAGCTTTCCTATTGTGGTGCTCGATGTTCAGTGGCAGGCTCACTTTAAGGTGGTGTCAAATCTGACGGGGTCACAAGATCAGTTGGGTCACAAGATCTATTAAACTACTTGGAAGAACACCAAGACCGCCAGCTTTCTTGTGATGATGTCAGATGTTCAGTGGCAGGCTCAATTGCAGGTAGAATCAACCCTGACGAGGACTCCAGATCAATCAGAAGTACTTGGGGGGGAACAAAATGACTACCAGCTTTCTTGCTGTGGTGGCTGATGTTCAGGGGCAGGCTCACTTGAAGGCGGAGTCAACCTTGACTGGGACTTGAGATCAGTAACAAATACTTGGGAGGAGAATATAAATACTGCTAGCTTTCTTGCTGTAGTGTCGGATGTTTATTCAGTGGCAGGCTCACTTGAAAGCAAAGTGAACCTTGATGGGGACTCAAAATCTGTCAAAAGTACTTGGGAGGAGAACCCAAAGACCACCAGTTTCCTGCTGTGGTGCCAGATGTTCAGTGGCAGGCTCACTTGAAGGTGGAATCAACCCTGACAGAGACTCGAGATCAGTAACACTTACATGGGAGGAAAACACAAAGACCACCAGCTTAATTGCTGTGGTGCAGGATGTTCAGTGGCAGGCTCACTTGATGCAGAGTCAACCATGACAAGGACTCGAGATCAGTCACAAGTACTTAGGAGGAGAACAAAAGACTGCCAGCTTTCTTGTTGTGGTTCCAGATGTTCAGTGGCAAGTTCATCAAAGGCAGAATCAACCCTGACAGGGACTCAAGATCAGTCACAACTACTTGGGAAAAGAACACAAAGACAATCAGATTTCTTGCTGTGGTGCCAGGTGTTCAGTGGCAGGATCACTTCAAGGCTGGGTCAACCTTGATAGGGACTCAAGATCAGTCACAAGTACTTATGAGGAGAATACCAAGATTGCTAACTTTATTGTTGTTGTGCTGGATGTTCAGTGGCAGGCTCACGTGAAGACAGAATCAACCATGATGAAGACTTGAAATGAGTCTCAACTACTTGGGAGGAGAACATAAAGACCACCAACTTTCTTGCTGTACTGCCAGATGTTCAGTGGCAGGCTCATTTGAAGGTGGAGTCAATCCTGACAGGGACTTGAGATCAGTCACAAGTACTTGGGAGGAGAACACAAAGTAGTTAGAACTGATCTCAAGTTACTGTCAGGGTTGACCCCGACTTCAAGTGAGCCTGCCACTGGACATCTGGCACCACTGCCAGAAGACTGGTGATCTTTGTGTTCTCCTCCCAAGTACTTGTGACTGATTTCCAGTCAGACTGATCTTACTGCCAGCTTTCTTGCTGTCATGCCCAATGTTCAGAGGCATGCTCACTTGAAGGCAGAGTCAACCATATCAGGCACTTGAGATCCATCAGAACTATTTGGGAGGAGAACACAACTGCCAGCTTTCTTGCTGTGGTGCTGGATGTTCTATGGCAGGCTTACTTAAAGGCATAGTCAACCCTAACTGGGACTTGAGATCAGTCACAAGTACTTGGGAAGAGAACACATAGGTCACCAGCTTTCTTGCAGTGGCGCCGTATGTTCAGTGACAGGCTCACTTGAAGGTGGAGTAAACCCTGATGGGGACTCAAGATCAGTCACAAGTACCTGGACTGAAGTTGAAAGGAGAATGCAAGGACCACCTGCTTTCTTGTCGTGGTGCCAGTTAGTCAGTGGCAGGCTCACTTGAAGGCGGAGTCAACCATGACAGGAGCTCGAGATCAGTCACAAGTACTTGGGAGGAGAACACAAAGACTGCTAGCTTTTTCAGTAGCAGGTTCATTTGAAGGTGCAGTCAACCCTGATGGGTACTCAAGATCAGTCACAACTTCTTGGGAGGAGAACACAAAGACCACCAGCTTTTTCAGTATCAGGTTCATTTGAAGGTGGAGTCAACCCTGATGGGTACTCAAGATCAGTCACAACTTCTTGGGAGGAGAACACAAAGACCGCCAGCTTTTTCAGTAGCAGGCTCATTTGAAGGTAGAGTCAACCCTAATGGGTACTCAAGATCAGTCACAACTACTGGGGAGGAGAACACAAAGCCCGTCAGATTTATTGCTGTGGTACTGGATGATCAGTGGACATTCACTTGAAGGCAGAGTCAATCCTGATGGGAACTCGAGATCAGTCACAACTTCTTGGGAGGAGAACACAAAGACCGCCAGCTTTCTTGCTGGGGTGCCGGATGTTCAGTGGCAGGCTCATTTGAAGGCAGAGTCATCCCTGGGGGGACTTGAGATCAGTAACAAATACTTGGGAGGAGTATATAGAGACTGCCAGCTTTCTTGTTGTGGTGTCAGATGTTAATTGAGTGACAGGCTCACTTGAAGGCAAAGTGAACCATGACGGGGACTACAGATCTGTGCAAAGTACTTGGGAGGAGAACAAAAAGACCACCAGCATTCTTGCTGTGGTGACAGAAGTTCAGGAGCAGGCTCACTTGAAGGTGAAATGAACCCTGAGAGGTACTTGAGATCAGTCACAACTACTTGGGAGGTGAACCCAAAGATTGCCAGCTTTCTTGCTGTGGTAACGGATGTTCAGTGGCAGGCTCACTTGAAGCTGGAGTCAACTCTGATGGGGACTCGAGATCAGTCACAACTACTTGGGAGGAGAATAGAAAGACCTCCAAAGTTATTTCTGTAGTGCCAGATGTTCAATGGCAGGCTCACTTGATGGCAAAGTCAACCCTTAAGGGGACTTGAGATCAGTCACACTACTTAAGAGGAGAACACAAAGACCACCAGCTTTCTTGCTGTGGTGCCGGCTGTTCAGTGGAAGGCTCATTTGAAGGAGGAGTCAACTCTGACTGGGAGTTGAGATCAGTAACAAATACTTGGGAGTAGAATATAAATACTGCCAGCTTTCCTGCTGTGGTGTTGGATGTTCATTCAGTGGCAGGCTCACTGGAAGGCAAAGTAAACCCTGATGGATATTCGATATCTGTCAATGTACTTGGGAGAACACAAAGACCACCAGCTTTCCTGCTGTAGTGCCAGATGTTCAGTGGCAGACTCACTTGAAGGCGGAGTCAAGCCTTGTGGGGACTTGAGATCAGTCACAACTACTTGGAAGGAGGACACAAAGATCACCAGGTTTCCTGCTGTGATGATGGATGTTCAGTGGCAGGCTCACTTGAAAGTGGAGTCAACCCTGATGGGGACTTGAGATCAGTCATGACTACTTGGGAGGAGAACATGAAGATCACCAGCTTTATGGTTGTGGTGCGGGATGTTTTGTGGCAGGCTCACTTGATGGTGGAGTCAATCCTGACCAGGACTTGAGATCAGTCACAAATAGTTGAAAGGAAAATAAAAAGACTGTCAGCTTTCTTGTTGTCATGTTGGATGTTCATTCAGTGGCAGGCTCAATTGAAGGCAAAAGTGAACCAAAATGGGGACTCGGGATCTTTCCAAAGTACTTGGGAGGAGAACACAAGGACTGCCAGCTTTTCTGCTGTGGTGTGAGATGTTCAGTAGCAGGCTCACATGAAGGTGATGTCAACGCTGACAGGGACTCATGATCAATCACAACTACTTGGGAGGAGAACACAAAGACTGCCAGCTTTCTTGCAGTGGTGCTGGATGTTCAGTGGCAGGCTCACTTGTAGGCAGTTTCAACCCTGACAGAGACTCGAGATCAGTCACAACTATTTGGGAGGAGAACACAAAGCCCATGAGATTTCTTGCTTTGGTGCTGGATGTTCAGCAGCAGGCTCACTTCAAGGCAGAGTCAACCCTGATGGGGACTCAAGATCAGTCACATCTACTTGGGAGGAGAACACAAAGACTGCCAGCTTTGTTGTTGTGACGTCAGATGTTCAGTGGCAGACTCACTCTAAGTTGGAATCAATCTTGATGGAGACTCAAGGTCAGTAACAACTACTTTGGAGGAGAACACAAGGACTGCCGGCTGTTTTGCTGTTGTTTTGGATGTTCAATAGCAGGCTTATGGGAAGGCAGAAGCATCTTGAAGGGAGCTCGAGATCAATCAGAATTAGTTTTGTTCAGTAGCAGGGTCATTAGAAGATGGAATCAACCCTGAAAGGAACTCGCTTTTACCTTCAATAGTTGGGGGTTGGGGGAAAAAATCCAGGTCTTGGTGGAAGATTCAGAGGAAAACCCCTGGGTGGATAGGCATTCTTCACTGCAAATGGAGCATGTGGTGGATCTGGAAAATCGCTTGCTGGAATATGATGTGCAGAAACTCCAAACAGGGTTCCTGGAGGAGATAGGGGGAAAGGAGTTCCTCTTCTCATATCGGTAACGTATGTGTAATGCTCTCTGCCAAATCCTGTGTTTGGAACATCAGTTGCAGAAGGATCTTTGTGCAAACATTTGAATTTAATCTCTGTGTCAGTTAATTTGTGTCTGTACTTAGCATTTTTTTCCCTTAAGCCATTGAGATTGATTTCAGCCATCCGAGCTGCCAACCAATTGTCATGTGCCTTTTTTGATGGAGTAAAATCTGCTCTTGATAAGAATCATTTTTTCCAACTCTTCTTCAAGATGTTTGGCTTGCTTTCTATACTTCTCCAGCTGGTCAGTGGTATAGTTTATAGTTTTGTCTTGTTTAGAAAGTTTCTCTTGTCTCTACCTGGTAATTTTCCTCTACAGTTAATATTTTGTAAAGTCTCATTGTAGTTTCTTGATGTAATTCAGGCATTACTTCAAGTTTCTGTTGCAGCTTCTGATTCTCACGTTCAAAATGTGTGTTTTCTGACTGCAAAGATGCTTCTGCAGACTGAAGATGTTTAATGTGCCCCATAAGCTCCTTCTTCATTTTATCAATTTCGGACAACTGAATATCAATTTGGTTTCTTTCTTCTTCTAAAATTTTTAAAGAAGCATTTAACTTCACAGCATGCATCAGTTTCTTCAAAGCTCCTTTGGGAGGATGATCTAAGTAAGCATCATTTTCTGATTCACTGTTCATTTCTAACTCCAAGTTCTCACCATCCATTCTGTCTTCTCCAAGCATAGCAGCCCAATCTTTCTTCTTTAGCAAGCATTCATTCAGAGTCTTGATGTGATTGTCTTTATCATTTAGAACCTGTTCTGCCTGTACTTTGAAGTCTTCCAATGTTATTTTCTGTTTATTAAGTCCACTCACTTGTTCTTCCCATACTTCGGCTTCTTGCAAAAGATGTTTCTGGCTTTCCTGAAGTTGAGAATTTTCATCCAAAGCATCTTTTGTCAACATCTTCAGTTGTTCTCCATTCATTTGAAACATCTTGAAGGGCATTTTGGCTTCAGCTATTTTTGATTTGAGGGATTTTGACAGATCTTCTAGAGACTGTCCCATTTCTGAAATATGTGCCGTCAACTGATGTTGTCTAGAATGTTCATATTTCTCTTCTTTTAATTCCTTTTTTAGATATAGTATTTCATCCTCAATTCCAGAAATGGACCTGTTCAGCTTTTCACAGGCTGCCTCCAAACTTTGTGTTTCTGCTGCCTCCTTGTCAACGCTGACATCCTTTAAAGATGACTCTCTTTCACAGCCTTCATAGCTTTTTTGTAAAAAACTAAATTTTTCAAGTAATTTACATTTTTCTTTAATTTGTTCACAAAGCAGTACAGCAAGCTTTTGCTCTCTTCCCACATATAGCCAACTCCTAACTGATCTAAAACTTCTCCACAGAAAAAGGGGAATAGCACAAAATCCAATAACACTGGCCCATATCACTAATTCCCATGGAAAACCATTAGAATTGGATACCATACTTTCCAGCAGTGCTGCCACAATCCTGTGTAGCTTCTCCATGAGCAGCCCCAAGTAGGGCTGAGGAGT
>PVKP010032944.1:0-17153 GCA_004027715.1 Plecturocebus donacophilus | reverse complement strand
AGCCCCAGGTGAAGACCTGCCAGAACCCAATGGGGAAGGAGGTCACCAACCCAGCCAGAAGCCCAGGGGGACCAGCCCCATGCCTGCCCCAACCAGGGCCCATGTCCTGGTGGCCCTGGAGGACATGGGCATGGGAGAGGTCCCAGGAGCCAGGCCAGTCACAGGAGAAGGCATGTGAGCATCAGCCAAGAGCGGCCTCCCTTCTGGGCCAGGGCCAGGCTGCCTGCATCACCCAGGGGAGCCTGAAGAACTGGGGGAAAGGCCTGGAGGCAGGGGTGCCCAAACCCTGCCAACCAAAACAGGGGGTCACCCATGGTCAGCAGCATGGGGCGGTACCGAGCGCCTGAGACCCCAGACCCAGCCCGCCTAAAGGGGCTGCCTTCAGGTGTCCCCACTGACTTTTTCCTTCCAGAGCCACCAAGAGAAGAGGGGGAAGGTCACTTGCTGGATTTCCAGTTGCAGGCACTGAGACTTTGCAGGAACTGACAGATACAGAAGATGTGGGTGCTTTGCTGCCCAGGCTTGCTGGGGGAAGCTGGCAGGGACTCAGGGACCCAGGCATCTGTCACCACCATGCACTCAGCCCTGCCACCTGAGAATTGGCCTCGTCCACTAGGGTGCCCCCTCCCCTGCACCCCTCACCTGACCTTTAGTCCCTGCTTATCCAATGGAGGCGTCACAGAAGCCGGGCACCCACGGGGCAGGCTCGGATCTCAGCCAGGGTTGGGCCAGGGGCCCAGTGGGCTGAGGACCGGCCAGGTGGGACCAGCTGTGACCTTTGTGTGCTCTTCCCTGCAGCCCTCACCTGTGTGCCCAGCATTGACCTTGGCTAGAGACGGGCAGGCGTGGGGGCGGATGAAGAGTGAGTGGGTGCCCCAGTGTGCCTGCAGCTGCTGCCCGGGCTGTGCTCAAAGCCTCAGGGCTTAGGGGCTGGAAGTTCATGCTCCACAAGCAGTGTGTGCCAGGGAGCTGGCCTGGAGGCCTGGACCCCCAAAAGAGTTCTACAGGTGGGAGTTAGAGGGCTCCTGCATACCCAGCGCCCTCCCTCAGCCCCAGTGCCATGGAGATTGGCACAGTTCTTCCCTGGCGGGGACTTTCAGATGGAGAAGCACCTATATCCACCTGAAGGGCCTCCCATTCCTATAGAAGGAGCAGAAGCCTTGGGCAGACAGATGAGATTCCAGGTGGGTCTTCTCCAGCTCTGGGACCCTGTCACCCACCTCTGCTGCTCCTCCTGTCTGCCCCACTTTAGATGGGGAAGGGGCATTGGAATCTTCAGTGAATGAACACAGAATTGAAGGGGCAGTTGAACTGACATGAATTGAACTGAATTGAAGTTCACAGTCATAATCCCGACACTTTGGGAGGCTGAGGTGGGACAGGTGCTTGAGGCCAGAAGTTCAAGACCAACCTGGGCAACATGGTGAGACCCTGTCTCTAAAAAAAAAAAAAAAAAAAAAAAAAAAAAAAAAAAAAATTTATTTTTAATTACCCAGCCAGGGTGGTTCATGCCTGTAATCCCAGCTACTCAGGATGCTGAGGCGGAAGATGGCTTGAGCCCAGGAGTTTGAGGCCACAGCGAGCTATGACTCCACCGCTGCACTCCAGCCTGGGTGACAGAGTAAGACCTTGTCTCAAAAAAAAAAAAAAGAATTGAACTGAGTGTCACAGCCTCAACTTTGCCACCAATATTTATGGTGCCTTTTAAGGAGCCCAACTCCAGGCCAGGACTGGGATGCTACAAAGAGGCATGTGTCTGGCTGGGTTAAAGGATGGTATGGGGGCGGGCAGGAGGCAGGGAATGAGAAACACGTGAGTAGATGCTGTCCCCCAGGGGCTAAAGAAACCAGGGAGGGAATGCTGCCCCCAGCCTATCAAGGGAAGGGCATTTCAGGAGGGCTCCCTGGAGGAGGAGGACACCTGGGCTAAGAAGGCTCCACCAACTCAAGCACCCCACTAGACTCCCAGGGTAACTGCAGAGGAAAAGGCACGGAGGACATTCGACATTCCAAGCAGCTGTAATGGGGAGGCTGTAATTAAGGGAGGCAGAAAGGCCAGCACACCGGGGCCACTGGGAGCCGGGACAGGGACGAGTCCCATGTCCCCACAGGGCCAGTGAGGATGCAGCTGTTACAGAGCAGCCAGGCCAGGGAGAAGTGGGGACCGCAGATCTTGCAGTGTGTGCTGGGAGGGGAAGGGGCTTCTTGGTGTCACTGCCCCACACCTGCCCAGGTTAGAGACTCCTCAGGGAGGTCAGAGGCCCACAATGCCGGTTTTGCTTCTCCCAAGGGTAGTTTAGAAATGCAGGGGTGTTCGCTGGCTGCAGGAATGGGGTGCTGTAGTCATGGGGTGGCAGGCACCTGCTATGTAAGTGAGGGTCATCCAGCCTCGCAGCAAGTTGCCCCGAGGCCCGCACTGCATCTGAATATAGTTGCCACCTGGGAACAATTTCGCCCCTCAGGGGACATTTCCCAGTGTCTGGAGCCACTTCTGATTGTCATTTCCTGGGGGTACTGCTGGCATTTAGAGTGCATACCCCACTGCACAGCGGTTATTCTGCTCAGCGTGTCCACGGTGCGGAGTTGAGGAACTCTGGTGTAGGACTGCAATAAACCCTATCGGTAGTGACCAGAGGTAATATACCCTATCAGGAATGACCCTATTGGGAATGACCACTCCTGTTCGACGTGTTTTCCAAATGCACCATTTCCTCGGGATGCAATTAGTGTGAAGGTTGAGGGGAGATGGAGCTTTGTTTTGTTTGGAAGTTTATCAAGCTGCATTTGCCATTTTGGAGAAACACATCCCGGTATGTCACCTGAGCCCTGAGGGTGACCCTGCTCCCATCTGTGTCTGTGGCAGCGGCAGCCTCTGCCATTCTGTGCAACCCACATCTGAATCCACTGTAGGTCACACCCAAGCCTCTTTCCAATTGAATATACATAATGAAATTGTAAATTACTTTCCTTTTATTTCCTTCTTATTTTATTTATTTATTGTTTTTAGAAACAGGGTCTCGCTCTGTCACCCCAGCTGGAGTGCAGTGGCACAATCATGGCTCACTGCAGCCTTGAACTCCTGGCCTCAAGTGATTGTCCTCGGCTTCCCAAAGTGCTGGGACTACAGGCGTGAGCCACTGTGCCTGGCCTATTTCTTCCTTATTTTAAAGCTAGGACATTAGATGGATCTTTCAAAGCCTGACTGGGGTTCTATTATCTGTGAATTTTACTTTGGGGTGGTAAGGAGATGCAGTAAGATTCTTTACAGCAGGAGAAGGGGTCTGGTTAGATGAACCAGGCTTAGATGGTCACAGGGGGCAGGGGATAGCGAGGACTACCCCAGGGTTTTTGTCTGCAGAACCATGGGCAGCAGAAGGAGAATGTACCAATGGCTAAGAGAAGGGAGGTGAGGCCTGGGAATGAAGGAAGATCAATGCCTGGACCCTCAGCTAGAAGGGAGTTGGGTGCAAAGGTCTGAGGCCAGGAGGAACACCTGGGTGTGGGAAGCAAGGAGTGGAGGCGGCAGACCCATAAAGCATCAGGAGTGAGGGAGACCAGGCTCGGTGACTCACGCCTGTAATCCCAGCACTGTGGGAGGCTGAGGCAGGCAGATCACTCGAGGACAGGAGTTCGAGACCAGCCTGGCCAATGTGGTAAAATCCTGTCTCTACTAAAAATACAAAAATTAACCAGGTGTGGTGGCATGTGTCTGTAATCCCAGCTACTCCGGAGGCTGAGGTGGGAGAATTGCTTGAACCCAGGAAGCGGAAGTTGCAGTGAGCCCAGATCCCACCACTGCACTCCAGCCTGGGCAAGAGAGTGAGACTCCATCTGAAAAAAAAAAAAAGAGTGAGGACATGGGAGCCCTGGAGGGAGCCCTGGGACACTGCAGGGGCTGGTGGAGGACGAGGGGGCATGCAACGGACGGAGAGCAGCCAGGCAGCTCGGTCCAGGGGGGCTCAAGAGAGAAGGTTTGAGTGATCCTGGGGCATGCGGTTAGCACAGCAGCACCCAGATCACCTCTCACCTATGAGGGAGTCTCCCTTTGAAATCAAAGGCAGCTCTGGGCAGAAGCCATAGGTCCCCACTCAGTCCCACGAGGTTGGTCACAGCCAGCCACTGGCAGGCCTGGGTCTCTGCCCATCAAATCAATGGGGCTGGGATGAGTGCCTCAGGTCAGGAGGAGGCCAGGGAGCCCCAGGACCAGGTGACGAGGTCTCCCAGGGTCACGGGCTCAGGGTCTGGTTACCCCAGCTCCCCATTTACGAGCTGTGAGGCGTTGGGCCAATGATTCCCCCTCTCTGCCTGGTTTCTCCCTCTGAAATGGGGAGATAATACAGGGCTGGCTCCGCTCCCCTCTCCCCAAGACAATGTCCCAATTCCATCCCATGGTCGGGCCACGCCAGCACCCCACTTCTGGCAGGGCCCAGCCCCAGCCAGGTTGACCAGGGTCCCAGCCCATGATTAGGGCAGAGTCCTCATCTGCAGTTCTCCGTCCCTGTGAC
Source organism: Plecturocebus donacophilus (assembly GCA_004027715.1). NCBI lineage: Eukaryota > Metazoa > Chordata > Mammalia > Primates > Pitheciidae > Plecturocebus > Plecturocebus donacophilus. The sequence goes on along the minus strand of PVKP010032944.1, from coordinate 12,649 downwards.
ATGGCATTGTGAAAATGCTTTCACAGACATCCGTCCAAAGAGCCCGAGTGGCAGTGCTGGGTGACCCCTGGTGACTCACATAAGCACAGGATGGGGGAGGCAGACTTGGACCCTCCTTCAGCAGTGGGCTCAGTGCCCCCTACTAAGTGACTGGTGCCCTGCACTCAGAGAAGCACTCTGCAAGGAGGATGGCCCGGACCCGAGCTGGGATGGGGTCTTCTGATCCTGAGACCACACTGCCTTAGAACACGGGGGTCCAGTCTTCTGGCTTCCCTGGGCCACACATAAAATACACTAACACTAATGATAGCTAATGAGCAAATATATATATATATATATATTGTTTTGAGATAGAGTCTCCCTCTGTCGCCAAGGCTGGAGTGCAGAGGCATGATCTCAGCTCACTACAGCCTCCGCCTCCTGAGTTCAAGTGATTCTTCTGCCTCAGCCTCCCAAGCAGCTGGGATTACTGGCACTCGCCACCATGCCTGGCTAATTTTTGTATTTTTAGTGGAGATGGGGTTTCACCATGTTGGCCAGATTGGTCTTGAACTCCTGACCTCAAGTGATCCATCCACCTTGGCCTCCCAAAATGCTAGTATTACAGGCATGGATCACCTTGCCTGGCCTAAAAACCTCAGAATGTTTTAAGAAAGTTTAGGAATGTGTGTTTGGCTGCATTCAAAGCTATCCTGGGCTGCAGGCGGGCCTTGGGGTGGGCAAGCTTGCCTTAAACTCTTCTGAAGGCACCAGGCCCTACAAGCCCTGTGTGCTCTGTGGTCGTGGAGAAGTACCCTATGGGCCTTCGTTTCTCCAGAGTGACTCAGCCCCCACGTCCCAGGGAAATCAAATCCTCAGTGCCCCCCAGACATACTAGAGGGAGGCCTAGGTGTGGGCAGGTAGTGGGGCACCCCGAAAAGCTCAGGGCTACATGGTTAGACTTCCTCTGGGTTCCCCCACCGACCTTCCAAACACAGCCCCCAGCCACGGGCAGAGCTGAGGATGCTGCCACCCGGCGCCCACATCTAGCTGGGCCTCCAACCGCAGCGTCCCGTGAACCCATGCATTCCCGGATCCTAACAGCCCCTGGTGCAGTGCAAAGTCTTGTTTTTATGTTGGAAGCATTCATTTGTCAGAAGTAAACATGTAGATTGCCCCAATTTCTTGTACCCGGTTTTGACGTGTCTTCGAGTCTGTGGGGGGGGGCCTGCCTCAGCGTGCAGCCCCACGGTGCCCGCTGTCTTCCAGCAGTGGCCGCCCGCGCCTTTCCCAGGCTCACGGCCTCCCTGCCCACCAGGCAGGTGGGGAGGCTGAGCCCATGGGGCCTGCAGAGCCCCGGCCCACCGGCCCCAAGATGGGCCTGGCAGGGCAGCTCCACTGAGCTGTGAGAAAGGCCAGCCCATCAGATAAGCAGCGGGCCCTCCCGCAGCCAACGCCACCACACGGGCTCTATCGCCTCCCTGCACCTCCCAGCCCTGCCCCGAGGCAGGTGCGCTGCACGAAATGAATCTCACTGCAAGATCTCTCTGGTTTCACTATGAATATCCTGACCCAGGCCAGCACCCACGGCCCCTGGGGCCTCCCCTCCATCTCCCCTCTTAGGCAACAGCAGGAGAGAGCCTGAGAGGAAGGACTTCCCTGGCTCCCAGCTGGCTCTGGTGGTCCAGGAGAGGCCCAGGAATCCTGGCCTGCTCTCCCCAGCCCTCCAATACAGGATGCGGCAGAGGCCAGGACTCACATCCCGGAGAGTCAGGCCACTAGGTCCTGCCCAGGCCCCTGGTCTCAAGGACTGACACGGAGGCTGCCCTCTGGTGGCATCTTTTGGAATGGTGGGTGTCCTTAAATGGAGGGATATGGGTAAAGGTCCCAGGGAGAAGGAGTACCCTGGTCCAGGAGGCTAGCCCCACAAGACGCAGGGCTGGGATTTCCTGGAGGGAGAGCAGATCCCAGTTCCAGGAAGATACAAGGAACCTGGCCTCCCTGACAGGTCACCCCTCTCCTCCATGCCCCTCTTAGGACCCCAGGGCCTGGGGAGCAAGAAGGGCACGTTCAGGCAACCTGCCCCTCCCACTGCTGTGGGCACCCAGGATCACACGCTGCCTTGTCCTCTCCACGTCACAGGGGAAAACCGAGACTCTCGATATCCAGTCTGTAAGTCAATGGAGGAGCCGGGACCAGAACCTGCATCTCACAGCTCCTGGGGCAGACACCTGGAATCTCCATGGAGGACCTGTGACATGCTGGGGACAAGACCAGACCTCTGCCTTTGAGCCTGGGGAGGTGGCAGTGTGGACACAGAATGGGCACGTCTTCCATTCTGGGGTCTAGGTGGCTTCCTGGCCAAGGCGATGCCGGGCCTGACTCGTGAGAAGGTACGGCCACAGAGGCAGCAGGAGCAGGCAGGGTGTGACCGACGCCTGCTCTATTGAGGCAGGCAGAGTCTGGGGCACTGGCTTGAAAGAGAGTGACCACCCATCCAGTTTGCTGGAATGTCATGCTTTACTGGCTGTCAATGACATCCTGCTGTAATCATAAATAGTGCCTCCTTTCACTTGCAAACCTGTCTCAGTTTGTACCATGAATTAAATGATCTCCCTGTGACACCTGCCTGTAGAGTCACTCACAGCCTGTGTCTGCTCTGAACGAAGAGGATGTACCCCAGAGCAGCAGCCCTGGGTTGGGGAGTAGCTGTTTCAGCCCCCAGGAAGGGGTGAGGGGTGGAGTGCATGGGGAGATGGGTGTGTGGTGAAGGGCCCAGGTAGGGTGGTCAGAGCTCTGGGTGTGGCCACTGGAATCCCTATCCCACTCACAGGAGGGATGGGTTGGGACTGGGTGGGCTGTCACAGCCTGAAAATGACAGGGAACAACACCCTTTGGTCATTCTAGAAGCCCCGCCAGCTATGGAGGCCAGGCCAACCTTAGACCTGGGCAAGGGAGTCCCTGCCATGGGCCCTGAGCCCTGGAGAGCCAGGATGTCACCAGCAGTAAATGCAAAAAATATTTTAATTTCAGTCTCATAAGAGTGTTTTAAAGGTTGATAACTGAACAACAGTGAGTTTTGTGGGAGAGGACATATATGAAACAAAGACCCCACAGGCCCAAAGATGTTGGGCGGAGTGTTGTGCCTGTATGGATGAGTGTGTGTGTGAGTGGTTGTATGTGTGGTGTGACAGGTTGTGTATGGTTGTGTGTGGTCATGAATGTGTAGTGGTGTGTGTGGTGGTGTGTGGTGGTGTGTGTGGTTGTGTATATATAGTGCATGTGTGAGTGTGAGTATGTAGTTGTGTGTTTGTGAGTGTGCTGTTATGTGTGGCTGAGTGCATGTCACTGAGAGTATGAGTGGCTGTGTATGTGGTTGTGTGTGGTTGAGTGCATGTGGTTGTATAAGTGTGTGGTTGTGAGAATGAGTGTGTGAGAGTGTGTGAGTGTGGTTATATGTGGTCGTATGAGGCATGTGGTTATGTGCATTCGTGTGAGAGTATGTATATAGTCATGCATCCGGGTGAGGGTGAATGTGTCTGGCTATGCATGTGTGTGTGTGATTCTGTGTGTGGTTGTACATAGTTGTATGTTGTTGTATGAGTGTGTGATTTTATGTAGTTGTGTGCATGTGTGTGAGACTGAATGTGTGTGTGATTGTATGTGGTTGTGTGCATATGAGTGGGTGAGAGTATGTGTGGTTGTGCATGTGTGTGTGGTGTGTGTGATTGTATGTAGCATGTCGTTGTGTGCATGTGTGTGAGAGTGAGTGTGTGGTTGTGCATGTGTGTGTCTGGGCAGCCTGGGGTCCTGGTACCTGTGCTCCTTCCCTGTCTTGTTTCTAGGTGAGATTTTAGGGAGGAGATTAGAATGGCCTGGAAATGCCAGATTGGAAAAGTGAGGTGGGGGGAGGGTACCAAGGCCAGCCCCCACCCAGGAGCATGCTCACCCCTCAGGGATCTGGGGCACTGTCCTAGCTCCCACCCCAGCAGATGGTGGCCATGAGAACAGGCCAGAGGAGACCACGCCCCCAGGGTGGGGTGCAGGGCAGGGTATGAATTAGGGCTGCATCGTGGGAGCAGTTTCATCTCTCTAACTTGGAAATAAGTAGGCCTCCCGGGTGTGGGGCTCACGTGTGTGTTTGTGCCCTTGGCCCACCAGTGCAAGGGTTGAACATGGTTGTGAGGGAGGGAGGTGAAGGGAGGGTGCAGAGAGGAGGCAGGAAATGCAGGTCGAGGCCAGAGAGGGTGAGGAGAGGGAAGGAGGCAAGCGCAGCAGAAGCAATGCCCAGGGCTGGGAATCCATGACACAGACGCAGAGAGGGGCCATCAGCTGGCAGGTGCTTGTGGCTTGGAGAGGGAGCGGTTTGAGGTCAGGATGGTAGAAACCATGGAAAGACCGGGGCTGCCTGAGTGAGCTGGACCAAGGGGTAGAAAAGAGAATGGAAGTGGCGTGGGAGTGCTGAGTGAGTTTAACACCCACGAGGGACTGTGGAGTCACAGCAGGCCCCAGGCCCCTCCCACTATGCAGATCCTGCCCCACCCAGGACCTTGCCCAGACCATGTTTAATGTCCCATATTTGTCAGAGTGTAACCTACACACACACAAACATGCACCAGTCATCAAGTGTTCACCTCAATGAATTTTCACAAGCACCAGACTCATAGAACCAGCACCCAGATCAAGAAGTCAGGCATGACCTGCACTCCAGGGCCCCTCCTCATGCCCCTGCCCAGTTCCTACCTGCAAGAGGGTAAGGATAAACCTTTATCTTGATTTCTAACATCATGCATTCATTTTGCCTAGTCCAGAACTATAAATGGAAGCATCCCAGAACTGGATCGCTTGAGCCCAAGAGTTCAAGACCAGCCTGGGCAACAGAGCTAGACCCTGTCTCTGCAAAAAAATGTAAAAATTACCCAGACATGGTGCTGCATGCCTGTAGCTATAGCTGTTAGGGAGGCTGAGATGGGAGGATTGCTTGACCCCAGATGTTGGAGGCTGCAGTGAGCTATGATGGTGCCATTGCACTCCAGCCTGGGTGACAGGCTGAGACTCTGCCTCTTAAAAAAAAAAAAAAAATCAATGGAATCATCCCAAAATGTAATCTCATGTCCAGCTTCTGTTGCTCAACATTGTTTATGAAATTCACCATATTGCAACATGGTAGTAATTTGTTCATTTCCTTTGTAGCGCAGAACTCTGGAATTTACGTGTACTGTAAACGCGTTCATCCATTCTGCTGTTAATGGCTATCTGGGTTGTTTCCAGTTTGGGGCTACTAGGAAGACTGCTATGAATGATATCATAAATGCCTTTTAGTGCCTTCATGATATTTATTTCTGTTGAAGATATACCTAGAGGTGTATCTTAGTTTGTCCTCTCCAGAAAGCAGTGCCTGAGGCAAAAGCTTAGAAAGTACTTCTGTTTTGTTTTGTTTTGTATTTTTAGAGATAGGATCTGGCTTATCGTCCAGGCTGGAGCGCAGTGGTGCGATCATGGCTCATCAATGCAGCCTCAAACTTCTGGGCTCAAAGGATCCTCCCACCTCAGCTTCCCGAGCAGCAGGGACTTCAAGCATGCACCACTGTGCTCAGCTAATTTTTTAAATGTTGTGCAGCCATGGGGTCTCACTATGTTGTCCGGCCTGGCTTCAAACTCCTGGCCTCAAATAACCCTCCCCATCTCAGACTCCTAAGGCACTGGGATTACAGGGGTGAGCCATGGTGCCTGGACTTAGGCAGAACTTAACTGGGGAGCGCAAGTCCAGGGAATCTAGAGTAAGGGGGAAAGGAAGTGAACAGGCAAGGCATGAGAGCTAATATGAGGATGAGTTTCAGAGCTGGCCACCACTCGGTGCCAAAAGCAGTTGATTGCTGAATCTTGTAGTAACAACTTCCAAGGGGTTTTATAAGGAATGTGATTTGTGACGGTCCATCTGGGATGAGGTAGAGGGAAGAATTTATCCACTGACTCACATCTGCCATTTATCCATCTCCCATTGTCCAAGTGAGACAGAACAGGGAAAATGAGGCAGGAAAATAGCAAAGGGAATTGGAAGTTGGGTAAAGGCCAAATAAGTAAAAGCAGAGAGCAGAAGCAAGGTGAAGGGGCAGGTGAGCCAGAAGCAAAACAAAAAGCAGAGATTCAGCGGCCAAAACAAAAGTGAGATAAAAAAGTGATCGAGGACCCCATGGCCAGCAGGATCCCAACCAAATCAGTAAGGGGCTGCTGTTCAGAGATGCACATATGCATTAGAGAGAAAAGGTATCCTTAGCATAACCCCGTTATGATAATCAGCTACTTGAGGTTCCTGCATATGAGCTGCATATCATGCATGTACTTAGGATTATGGGATGGAGGCAAGGTGCAAGCACACAGGGGCCAAAGTAATAAGCAACCCACCTATCAATCAAAAAGACAGATACTGCTAGAGGTTAGGCAGCCTTGGGAAGAAAACACACACACACAGACACACACACACAGACCCAAAGTGCCAGGCTCAGTGGCTCAAGCCTGTAATCACAGCACTTTGGGAGGCTGAGGCAAGCAGATCACCTAAGGTCAGGAGTTCAAGACCAGCCTGGCCAACATGGTGAAACCCCATCTCTACTGAAAATACAAAAATTAGCCAAGCACGTGACGGCAGGTGCCTGTAATCCCAGCTACTCGGGAGGCTGAGACAGGAGAATTGCTTGAACCTGGGAGGCGGAGGTTGCAGTGGGCCCAGATCATGCCACTGCACTCCAGCCTGGGTCACAGAGCAAGACTTCAACTCAAAAAAAAAAAAAAAAAAAAAAGACCCAAAGTACACCAAACTAATGCCGATCTCATCTCACAGAGATCAGTCTGGACTCCCCCTATGAGAGTGGAATACTGCGCTTAATACGATTTTTCTCTCTGTATGTATCTTGTCCAATTCTTTGCTTGAGTCTCCCAGAGCCTGGAATTGCGTGGCACTGTTCAGTAACACAAGGATAGACCCAAGTGTGTTAACTCTCCTGCATTTCTGATTGCAGGTTTGTGGGTGCCAGTTTGGTCCCTTATTATCTCATCCCTCAGGGGCATCAGAAAAGCCCTGAGGGTGATGGGAGGTGTTGGCAGGTGGTACCTGTACCTGAAGTGGGAGGAAAAGTAGCAAGCCTTCACACCAAGGTGAGGCTAGAGGCTACGGGGGTGGAGGGGGGCGGGGTGGCACAATATCCAACATGTATCTAATACAGAGTGCAGATGCTGGGTTGTAGGGATTTGGTGGCACTGCCAAATGGTTTTCTAAACTGGTGGTACCAACCCCACATCCTTGCCAACACTGGGTGTGTAATTTTCACCATCTTGATGGCTATGCTGTGGTATCTTATTCTCTCTCATTTTAATTTGCATTTCCCTGATGACCCATGAGATTCAGCACCTGTTCAGGAGTTTAACAGCCATTAGACATCCTCTTTGGGGAAGCACCTATTTAAATCCTTTTTTTGTTGTTTTTTTTAGATGGAGTCTCACTCTGTCACCCAGGCTGGAGTGCAGTGGCATGATCTTGGCTCACTGCAACCTCCACCTCCTGGGTTCAAGTGATTCTCATGCCTCAGCCTCCTGAGTAGCTGGGACCACAGGCACTCACCACCACCACCCCGGCCAATCTCTGCATTTTAGTAGAGACGGGGTTTTACCATGTTGGCCAGGCTGGTTTTGAACTCCTGACCTTAAGTGATCTGCCTGCCTCGGTCTTCAAAAGTGCTGGGATTACAGGCATGAGCCACCATGGCTGACCAATTTAAAACTTTTTTCTACTGATTTGGTACATATTTTTCAATACATGTCATATGCTTATATTTTTAGATATAAGTCCTCTATCAGTTATATGTATTGAAATAACTTCTCTCACATGTACCTTACTCTTTCCTCTTTAATTATGTCTTTTGATTGACAGAAGTTTCTAATCTTAATGTAGTCCAATCTGTCCCTTTCTTACTGTGTTTCTTGTGTCTGTTTAACAAAATGTATCTATTCTCTCACCTAAGTGTTCTTCTAGCAGCTTTGTTGTTTCACCTTTCACATGTGCATGTCACATGTACATCACCTGGGACTGGTTTTAGGGTATAATATAAGGGTGACATTAAAGGGTTTTGCTTTTTTTTTTTTTTAATATATAGATCCACCACCACTTATTGAAAAGTCTGTCCTTTCTCCACTGTTCTTCAATGTCAACTTTGTCATAATAAACCAGGATGGGTCTGTTTCTGGATTTCTGTTTTGTTCCACGAGTAGATTTGTTTATCTTTGCATCAATGCCACACTGTCTTCCTTTCTGCAGTGTAAGTCCTCCAGATTTGTTCTTCTTCATATACTTTTTAGAGTCAGCTTGTTGAGTTTCACCTCTCCAAAAAGCCTTGTAATCAACAACAAAGTTGTCTAGTGCTTTTATGGAAACTGCATCGGATGTATTGATCAATTCTACAGATCAATGTGGAGACCAATACCTTAAATTCCAATCTATGAACATAGTATATCCCTCCATTAACTTATGTCTTTAACAATTTCTCTCAGAAATGTTTTGTAGCTTCTTGCATAAAAATTGTACACATCATTCACTAGATTTATTCTTAGGTATTTGATTTTTATGCTATTATTAATTTCATTTTCTAATTATTGCTAGTATATAGAATACAATTAGTTTTTGTATGTTAGCTTCTATCTAGTGACTTTGCTAAATTAACTTATCTTTCTTAAATTAACCTGTAATTTTTTTTTCTACATACTGAATCACATTATATGTGAATGGCAGCTTTATCTCTCCCTTTCCTATCTTCATACCTTTTTACTTATTTTTCTTGTCTTATTACTCTGGCTAGGACCTCCAGTATACAATTGTATAGAATATTGATGAGTGCCAGCATCCCTTCTCATTTCCAATCTCAGTAGAAAAGCATTCAGAGTTTCACCATTAAAGATGATGTGAGTTATAGAGCTTTTGTTTTTGTTTTTGTTTGGTTTTTTGGAGATTTGTTTTTAGGTAGATACTTTTATCACATTAAGGAAGTTCTTTTCCATTGCTATTTGCTAAGAGTTCTTTTGTTTGTTTAAATCATGGATGACTGTTTTTTCATCTGTTGAGGTTTTCCTTTTTTCTCTCTATTAATGTGAAGGATCATGCTGATTGATTTTTGGATGGTAAACCAATCCTACTAACCTTTTGTTCCCCCTGGAGTTTGCAGATTCTAGTTCAATTCCACGAAAAGGACCTCCTGAGCTATGGGGCCTGGCTGACAACATACAGACTCCATCCTGTGCAAAGCCCTAGGCCGACCTTTCCCCCACAAACGCATACTCCACATTCCAAGTCCCAGAGAGACACCCTCGAAAAACCACAGGCTTCAGAGCTGCGAGGCTAGCGCCAGCCCCTGCCCCTTGGCAACCTGCTCCTGATTGCACCGGCCCCGGCTAGACCCTTTCCGAGAAGACCCTAGAGTTGCGAGGGCAACTGGGTGGGGAATGTCAAGCCAGAAGGTCGAGGCCCCCTGGCCCCTAACACCCGCGACAATCAGGGGTCTCCGGAGCCAGGGCTGCACCGTGCGCGAGGCTCCTTTAAGAGAGCCGGCCTCTGAATGGTCTCTGGGGCCGGAGGTGGAGGGCGCCAAGAATGCCGGACTCCGACGACAGAAGCGAGAGGGATGCAGCTTCGCCGGGTGGCCTCCCCCTCCGCATCCCCCCAGCACGTCCACCCTGGATCCTCCGGCTCCTACTCCTACCCGAGGTCCCCGCCCCCAACTGCGAAGCTCCCCGCTGCCTGCAAACGCCGGCCCCGCCCCGCTCCCGCCTCCACGCCCCGCCCCCCCGGGCCCCGCCCCCGCCCCGTCCCACCCGGGTCCGCCCTGCGGCCGTCGGAGCCCTGGCCGGGCCCCAGCAAACCCAGACGCCGCGACTCGGGGGAAGGACGGGGCGCCCGGCGCGGCCTCATCCGCATGCAAGGGACGGCGCGTCGCGGCGGCCGCCAGGAAGAGACAAAGGCTGTTCCGCCGCCTGCCGCACCGTGCCAGGCTCGCCCCGCCCGCCGCCCCGGTGGCCCCGACGCGGCCCCCCCGGGATCTGCTCCGCCGGCCTGGGCGGCACAGTCCGGACGGCTTCCGGGAGGAGGCAGCCTCCCTCGGACCCGGCACACCCGACCCTCTCCCGCCACCACAGCCCACTTCTCCGTGTCTCCCGGGCATTCCAGGTAGCCCGGCCTCCTCGCGCCGGGCTGGACTGCGCTAGACCTGCGCCAGAGACCCGAGTTCTAGTCCGCTCATCTCTCACTCTGATCACGAGGAGCCTTTAGTGGGGACCTCAGGCCAGAGGTGGGATAGAGCCTGGTGGAGTGGGCGAGCCATGTCCAGGGCTCCCCATAGGCCAGGGTCTCCGTGATGAGGATTAGGGCCCCCGGGGTCTTCACCCCGACCTTCAGGCTTTTGACCCAGGGTGCATAGGACACCTGGACCCCTCAGAGGAGTTCCAGAACTCAGCCCCCACCCCTCTTGAGGTAGTCCGCCTGGGAGCCAAGGGGGCGCCTGGGAGCCAAGCGGGCACCAAAAAGGGTTTGGCCTCAGCCCTTCACTTGCTCGGCGATCGCTGCTTATCTCTGGACCTGAACTAGTGGAATGGACCCATCTGCGGGCTCTCTCCTATAAACACACACACACACACACACAGAGAGAGAGAGAGAGAGAGAGAGAGAGAGAGAGAGAGAGAGAGAGTGTGTGTGTGTAGGCATGCAGTACTAAAGGGGGCACACACTGGACCCCCACACGCGGTCAGCTGCTCTTCTTGCCGTCCCCCTTGGCTTCTCAGGGCGCAAAGATTGTCTTGCCTGGAGCTCTGCTCCCCTACCCCACCCCAAGAATGAATGTCACTCAAGCAACGCGAGGGCCCCTTCCTTGGCCCAACTGGGAAGTCCTTCCTAGATCTGCCCCAAGTCCTTTCCTTCCTTCCCAGGCCCGGACTGGGGGAGGGGGCGTTCCCTTTAAGGGAGGCGGGGGAGGGGGCTGCGGGCCGGCCCTCCTTCCGCCCCTCCCGGGGCCCCGCCGCCCGGGGCCCCCAGTCCCGGGCCCGGCGCCAGCGCATGCGCCCGCCTGTGGGCGCTGTCCCGGCTGCGAGGGCCGCGAGCGCACCGACCGACGGACCGACGGACTGGCGGCCGGTCGGACAGACGGGGCAGCGCAGGGAGCGGGGACGCGGCGGGACAGCGACATGGCCGGCCACACGCAGCAGCCGAGCGGGCGCGGGAACCCGGGGCCTGCGCCCTCGCCCTCCCGCGTCCCAGGCCCCGGCCCCGGAGCCTCGGAGCGGGTGGCGCTCAAGAAGGAGATCGGGCTGCTGAGCGCCTGCACCATCATCATCGGTGAGCTGGACCCAGGCGGGCGGGCGCCGGGCGGAGGCCAAATGAGGGGCGCAGCCGCTCCGAACGAGGGACACCCCCTCTCCGGCCGCTCGGACGGGTCTGCCTGGGGCATCTGCGGTCTGGCCTCAGAGCACGCAATGACGGCTCGCAGGGCCCAGGGTGCCAAAGCTCCGTGTTCCCATCTCCCGGCCGCCTGCACCTGGGGGAGTTTTTGGTCCCCTCCACCTCTGGACTCCTGACTCGATTTTGCAGTGGGGCTTTTGCAAGGAAGTTACCCTCAGTTTCCTCGTCTGTGAAATGGCCATGACTGCAGTCCTGCATTGAGCGGCAGGAACTTGAGGAGTGTGGGGACTGGTCAGGCTGTGGCAGGCTGAGCTCCCCAAGTTCTGGACTGTGGGTCATTCTGAGTCCCTACTGTGTGCAGAGTCCAGGTGCCACGCAGTGCAGTGACTTATTCTTGGAAAGCAGGAGGGCCTGTGGATAGAGTGGACAAGCGCAGCCGGCGCAGAGGGAACGGAGGTTCGGAGCGCCCAATGACTGCGGGGCTTGGCAGCAGGACCCAGGAGAGGGGGCGGGTTAGCCAGCGACGGGGGAGGGGGCAGCCCTGGGCAGACCCGGCCTGCAGAAAGCCAGCCGCTCCCTGGGCTGGGATTCCAGACAGACAGGGCAGACTCCAGCGTCCCCACCTGAGAATGGGTCCATGTTCTGCCTCCATGTAGGGGTTTCTGGATAGGCAGTGAGCTCAGGGGTCATGGGAATGGTGGTGGTGTTTTTCCATTCTCTGTCCCAAGTCATAGATAACTGACTAATCCAGACTTGTTTGTCTACACTGGGTGCCTCTGAGCCCCTCCAGGGAGGGACAGGAGAGGTGGGATGACTATCTGGGGCCTTGACTGTTCTCACTTTACCACCAGCCTGTCTTCCCAGTCCCTTGCCAGTGGGAGCACTTGTGTCTTCACCGCTCTCCCACCCTCAGATCCCTGGAGATGGAGAAAGTCTGGGGGCTCAGTAGGGCAGACCCAGGGTCTTCACTTCATTCTCTTCCACCCCACCTTAGCAGCTCTTCACATGCAGAGTGGCCCCTAAGCACAGCCCCTGGCCAGGCCTCTCCACCATCCCACCCCCTCCCCATGGAATGCTGTCTCCCAGAACGTGGTCCTGACCTGGCCCCGGGATCTTCTTGGCCTAGAAGGTCCCTGCCTGACTGTCCCTGGAAGGAAGGGCTGGTCCCAGAGATTTGGCCAGGGTGCTGATTAGAGCTTTCTCTTGACCCACACCCTCTCCAGGAGCTGTCCCCTG
>PVKP010032943.1:0-25462 GCA_004027715.1 Plecturocebus donacophilus | reverse complement strand
AACATGGAGAAACCCCATCTCTACTAAAAATACAAAATTAGCTGGGTGTGGTGGCACGTGCCTGTGATCCCAGCTACTCAGGAGGCTGAGGCAGGAGAATCGCTTGAACTTGGGAGGCAGAGGGTGTGGTGAGCCAAGATCACACGATTGCCTTCCAGCCTGGGAAACAAGAGCGAAACTCCATCTCAAAACAAATAAGAAAATGTATCACTGGGTAATTTATAAAGAAAAGACATTTAATTTATCACAGTTCTGCGTGGCTGGGGAGGCCTCAGGAAACTTACAATCATGGGAGGCTGAGGTTGCAGTGAGCTCAGATCACACCAGTGCACTCCAGCCTAGGCAATAGAGCAAGACTCCATCTCCAAAAAAGAAAGAAAGAAAGAAAACTAGAGGCCAATATCCTGATGAATATAGATTTAAAAATACTCACCAAAATACTAGCAAGCTGAATTCAGGGACGTATCGAATGGATTATATATCATGACTACAATAATCAAGCAGTACTGACATAAGGATAGACATATAAACCAGTGAAATAAAATAGACAACCCAGGAATTAAACTTCACATACCTCACATATATGGACATTTGATCTTTTAGGAAGGCGTCAAGATGATTCAATGGGGGAAAGAACAGTCTTATCAAAAAATGGTGCGGGGATAACCAGATACCCACATGCAAAAGAATAAATTAGGACTCTTACCTCACACTACATAGAAAAATTAATTACAAAGTAGATAAAAGACCTAAAATGAATAGCTAAGCTATAAAACTCTTAGAAAAAATTAGAGGAAACTCTTGGCCGGGCGTGGTGGCTCACACCTGTAATCCCAGCACTTTGGGAGGCTGGGGCAGGTGGATCACCTGAGGTCAGGAGTTCGAGACCAGTCTGACTAATATGGTGAAACCCCATCTCTAAAAAGAAAAAAAGAAGAAAAAAAAAATTAGAGGAAACTCTTTATGACATTAGACTAAGCAGTCATTTCTTGCATATGACAGCAAGAACACAGACCAGAAAAACAGATAAATAATAAATTGAACTTAATCAAAATTTAAAAACTTCTATGCATCAAATGGTGCTATCAAGAGAGTAAAAAGACAATCCAGGCTGGGTGCGGTGGCTCACACCTGTAATCTCAGCACTTTGGGAGGCTGAGCTGGGTGGATCACCTGAGGTCAGGAGTTCAAGACCAGCCTGGCCAACATGCTGAAACCCCATCTCTACCAAAAATACAAAAATTAGCTGAGAAGGGAACTCAGCAATGTCCACCTTGCTGATGGGATGTACACTGGTTCAGTCTGGAAAGGCGGGACAACTCAATGTGGGGAGGGGGCTCCCAGTCGTAGGTAAATAAGAGACAAACTGTTGCATGCTTTCGAGTTCCTGACTAGCCTTTCACTGAATACACAATTTACAGTAATAGTCACTTATGCCTAGTCTGGCTTAGTGAAACTACAGGGAGGAGCAATCAATCAGATATACATTTGTCTCACATGAGCAGAGGGCTGATTCTGATTTCTGTCTTTCCTTTGTCCACAAGGGATTTTCTTTCAGGCAAATTGTGAAGGAGAGAGGTATATAGCTTTAAAAAAATCTTATTTAGGAAGAGAATGGAAGGCGGGCTTGCTCAATGCAGTTCCCAACTTGACCCTTCCCTTTGGCTCAGTAATTTTGGGGTCCCAAGTTTTTTTTTTTTTTTAGATGGAGTCTCACTCTGTTGCCCAGGCTGAAGTGCAGTTGTGTAATCTGTGCTCACTGCAACATCTGTTCCCAGGTTCAAGGGCCTCTCCTGCCTCAGCCTGCTTCATAGCTGAGACTACAGGTGCAAGCCACCACGCCTGGCTAATTTTTGTAATTTTAGTAGAGATGAGGGTTTCATTATGTTGGCCAGGCTGGTCTTGAATTCCTGACCTCAAGTGATCTGCCCACGTCGGCCTCCCAGAGTGCTGGAATTACAAGTGTGATTCTGCGCTTGACTCCAAGATTTATTTTCCTTTCACAATAACAACCCCATGTTATAGGGTGAAGATTAAATATGAGATTGTACATAAGAATTTAGAAATTCAATTGATAGTATATGTATTAAAATCCATTTTCGTATTTAATTTTAGTCCTATCTACATTCAGGTGCTGGCATAGCCAGGTAAAAGATGAACGGTTTTATGATAATTAAGAATGCTTCTGTCCAGGTGAAGTTTAAAAAAAAAAATCCTTCTGCAGTCCCTGAAACAGGTGGCACAAATTCAGCCAATTGATACACTCTGGTGTCAAGTCTTAACAGAGACTTGACAGGTGCAGGAAGAAAGGGAGAGTGAGGCCTTCCAAGGGCTATTGGTTACAATAAAATGACATTATTTTTTTACTATCTTGTACCTGGGGCCAGGATCATATCCCACAGATTCAAAATTCTGCTTATTTAGTACAATCCATATGGGTAATCATAATGGTTGTTGACCTATGTGATAAGGCCCCTCAACCATCTGAATGGACTTCCAGCCCAGCCAGGGCACTCTTAAAATGCAACCTGAAAAACTGGTTCAGGCCATGAAGACAAGTGGGGGTCTGGGCCATGCCTCATTATACCTCTCCGGAATTCACATCGACACAGACATTACATCTGAAAAGAGGCATTTACAATCTACTCTCCGAAGCCAGCTACCTGAAGGCTTCCTCTGCACAATAAGAACTTTGGTCTTCACAATCCTTTAATCCAGAAATTTCCTTTCTATTGATCCCGGGTCTTTAGATAAACTCAACCAATTGTCAACCAGAAATTTTTTAAATCTACCTATAACCTGGAAGGCCCCCTGCCCCCACCCCGTCCCCAGTTTCAAATTGTTCCACGTTTCTGAACTGAACTAATGTATTTCTTAAATGTCTTTGATTGAAGTCTCATGTCTCCCTGAAATGTATAAAACCAAGCTGTACCTCCACCACCTTGGGCACATGTACTGATGACCTTCTCAGGGCTGTGTCATGGGCTGTGGTCACTCATCTTTGGCTCAGAATAAGTCTCTTCAAATATTTTACAGTCTGACTCTTTTTGTCAACAATACTATGAAGGGATTTGGCGGAGGGGAACAGTGAGGCTCATCTTTGTGGCAAGGATCTTCTAGGGGAAACCAGTGGTCACCCCAATAGACTCCAGAGGTAGTAGATCCTTGTTCCAGATGTGGCCCACAGTTTATAATTGCAAGACTCTGACTAGCAGGACACAACGAGCCACCTAATGGGTTTGACACAACCACCAAGCCCAAGAGTAATGTATAAAGCTGGAATGTCAATTTGCTAGTGGTATACAGTGGAGTCAGATATTTAGGTTCACTGCTCACCACTTCTATCTATGAAGACAAATCCACAGGGAAAGAAGCCCCCAGTCACCAAAAGGTTGTTTGGGCCCTAACTTCTAAACAATGGGTTTGTGTTGGATGAGCTTAATGAAGGGGAGGAAAGCAGGCTGGCACTAGGCTATCAGCAACTTTAAATAGCAGGTTCTCTTCTGCAGAGGTAGAGATCCTCGTTAGTCCCACCCCATCCACAGGTATATTTTATTAGTTTCCAAGGATTGCTTTATAGCTTCTGAGGAAGTACAAAAACTGAGTGGCTTAAAACAACAGATATTTATTACCTGACAGTTCTGGAATTGAGAAGTCCCAAATCAAGGTGTAGGCAGAGTAATGCTTTTTCTGAAACCTACAGGGGAGAATCCTTTCTTGTCTCTTCTAGCTGTGAGTGTTTGCTGGCAATCCTTGGAGTTCACTGGTCTGCAGGCGCTTCCCTCCAATCTCCATCTTTGTCGGCAAGTGGCTGTTTTCTCCTCATGTGTCTCCTCTTCTCGTAAGGACATCAGCTATACTGGATGATGATCTCATAACTAAACTAACCTGCAGCAAACCTATTTCCAAAAAAGGCCATTAACATCATTTTTTTTTTTTTTTTTTTTTTTTGAGTCTGAGTCTCTCTCTCTGTCACCCAGGCTGCAGTGCAGTGGCTCAATCTCTACTCACTGCAACCTCTGCGCCACCTCCCCTGACTGCTCCACCTCGGGTTTAAGCGATTCTCCCACCTCCACATCCCAGTAGCTGGGATTGCAGGCGCATGCCACTACGCCCAGCTAATTTTGGTGTTTTTAGCAGAGATGGAGTTTCACCATGTTGCCCAGGCTGTCTTGAATTCCTGGCCTCAAGTGATCCACCCATCTCAGACTCCAAAAGTGCTGGGATTGTAGGCATGAGCCACCACACCCAGTTCAAACAGGGTCATATTCTGAAGCACTGGAAGTTAGGGCTTCAACATATCTTTGGGGGGCACACATTGCAACCCATAACAGTATTCTTGGAACTTTAAATTACATCAGTTTTTGTACTAGGAATGCACTGCCCCTTTAGGCACTATGTATTCCCCTAACCTTGTTACTCTTTTATGACTTTAAGAAATACAGAATTTGGTCAGTTTTAGGTGAGAAAGTAAACTTTGATGACTTGCATCAAACAGGAACTGAGGCACAACTCCTGGAATTTCCGGTAAGAGAACGTGGGTAGGAATACAGTCACTGACTAAAGATCATTTTTCAAGAAACACATCAACAAACTTTGAGGGATACATGATAATTGAAAAACTAGCCCTTATGATCTTTTCGTTTTTAAACAGGTGCATCTTTAACAGTTAAATTTTAGTTACATTTTACTACTTTTTTTTTTTTGCAGATAAAAACTCAGGAGTTGAGAAATGAATAAATATATGAGAAAACCATCATGATTTATCAAGCCTGAATAAATAATTTAATAAGTCCTGCATAGAAGACCATGTTTTTTTTCTTTCCTCTTTTTCTTTTTCTTTCCTCTTTTTCTTTTTCTTATTTATTTCAATAGGTTTTTGTGGAACAGGTGGTGTTTGGTTACATGAATAAGTTCTTTAGTAGTGATTTCTGGGTTTTGGTGCACCCATCACCTGAGCAGTGGACGCTGCACCCAATGTGTAGTCTTTTATCCCTCACCCCCTCCCACCCCAGCCTTCAACGTAAGACCACTGCTGGTAAGAATGTTATACGCATTATGAAACTTTTTCAAATCTTCAAAATTGAGGTATAATTACATAGAGTAAAATGAGAATGGCATGCAAATTTGTGCCTTTTTTTAAAGGTTAGTAAACGTCATAATTTGGTTACAATTTTTATTTTTCTAGATACATGTGCTTTTCCTCACATTTACCATGCTCAGCATTACAGAGCTGTCCTTTATTTTCGAATTCTCTAAAGTGCTGTGTTGTACACAGGGAGCTTCTCCTGACTGGAAAAGCTGTACCTGGCACCACTCTTCCTTCAGGACCCAGATTCTTTGAAACGTTTCCCTAGCCCCTTTGAATACTGCAGCTCCTTTAAAACGTATGTGGTTCTTTTTTTCCTGTTCAGTTACTAATCTAACTAGGTTGTGAGTTCCTCCTCCAAGAAGGAGGTGGGGGTGTGATGGAGCTTGTCTCATTTTGGATTCAAAGTGTATACTTCAATGCCTAACACATAGTAGGTGCTCAATATATGTTTACTGTCAGTAAGTGACAATTAACACCCCAATATGGTACTTCAGAGTTTTCACAGCGCGGTCACACGATCTCATTTAATGCCTACTACAATCCTAAGAAATTCTAATTACTACCATCCTAACATTTCTTGTTTATAGAGTGTGGAGATCGAGAGGTTAAGTGTCTTGCCCAGCGCCAGACAACAGCAAAGCGGAACTAAAATTTCAGGCTCTGGACACCACACAGCGTGTCGAGGTCAGCATGAACTTGGCGCTACGGTTTTTCCTTGGAGGGGCCGTTTCGGCTTGTACTTCCGGATCCTGGGCGCAAAAACCCAAAAAGACGCCCCGCGGGGAACTGGGGAGCGGGACTACATCTCCCAGAGAGCCCCGGGGCTAAATCGTAAATGATTGGTTGACATTGATAGCCAATGCGGCTGCGAGAGCTCGTGCATACCAATCACAGTCTGCAAGGGGCGGGACCTCCCACGCCGAGGCTAGATTGAGCGCAGAACTAACGGCGGTCTGAACGGACCGTAACCTCTGTGGGGCTTAGAGCCGGATGCAACGTCGTCCTTCTCTCCCGGTCCTCTCTTGGGTCTTTTCCCGTGCTCTCCCGCGACTCCGTGTCGGGCCGCGCGTGTCTGGCTGCTAGGCCGGCAGCAAGGGCTGGTCGGGTGCCCGGAAAGAAAGCACGTGCTCCAGCGGTTGTCGTGCCGCGTGTTTGTCCGTCAGCCCCGAGAGAGGCCCCAAGGCGCTGGGGGCTTTCGGGGCCTGCAGTCCCCCCGCGACGCGAGCCTACAAGAGGCGTCAAAAGACCCGGGCCTTCTGTAGCAGGCTCGCCTGGCGCTGGCTGGCGTGGCTATTGGCAGTCGTCACCTGTGGATAGCGCGTCTTGCCCGCCGCCCCCTCTGGGCGAGGAGGAGGCTCGGCAGCATGTCACCCGCGCTCCAAGACCTGTCGCAACCCGGTAACGCTGCGACCCCGTCTGCGTGGTTCGGTTGTGTTTCTTGACTCGTGCTTTGGCTTCCTAATCCCTGGGGCGATTCCCTTTCGCAGCAGGAGACGCCCTGCGGGGTTTCCCCGCGTGTGGGCGGCACCTTTAGAACGTAGCCCGGGAGTCCGGAGGGCCGCGTATTTTTCTCGGCGTTTTCTCCGACCTTCACCTCTTCCTCACCAGGCAAACCGTCAAAACCTGCAGAGCTTCCCCTCCTTGCCCACGAAACACATTCTTAACGTTGCAGTTGCAGTAACTAAACTTTGCAGTTCGATGCAGCATAAACCAGCTGGGCTCTCTGGAAGTTTTGCCTGGTGTCACATTCTTACTCAGTAAATATTTATTACGCACCTACTGCCAAAGAAAGTTCAGGCGCGGACAGAGAGACGAGGAAACTCAGAGAACTATTTAAAACTACTACATGGAACTTTTTATTTTCTGCTTTTTCGCACGCTTCTGCAGATTCCAATATGCACAGAGTAACTATGTTAAAATATATTAACAGGCTCCACTTCCAGATACAGAGATGGGGCGTAGTAATTTCCAGCGATTCAGATGTTGGTGGCCCTGGGATCAACAACGAGAAAAAGCTAGTTTAGCACAAGAACTGAACGTAATGTTAGCTTTATAATGAGCTTTGCATGTGTAAGGTCATGACTGATTGTGGACAAATACACCTATAAAAACGTGTGAGGAGATGTAGAAACGAGGGTTAGTAATAAGTACGGACAGTAAATATCCTATGACAGTGGGGATGTTTAGCTTCAGGAAGCGAGGCCATACTAAATTCATAACGCACAAGGAAATTATCAGAGGTTAGCCGGTGACTTACTGATTCTCGGGTTCTCATAATGGGACTGATAGAATTGTTCTGGAAACTAGGGGAACTGTGGCTGAGAAACATCACTGCTGTTATTAAATAAGGGGTAAACCTGTCATAGGGAGATCATATATTTACTTGGATAATATCTTTTACTCATGATTTCTGGTCTCCCCCTTCCCATTTTATTTAAACAAGTTATTTCCCTTTCATCTGAATTTAGGTGTCATTACCAGGAGCAAAATGTCACTGAAGACTTAGAATACTGTGAATAGTGAGTGATTTTTTTTTTTTAAAACAGAATATGAAAGGAAAATTGTTGAATGTTTCAATCTAGCCTAATCCCCTCACCCCAACGCTGGCGTCTAGAGTTGAGCACTGACCAAGTCTTAGGGCCTCTGAAGTTCTGAATCAGGCCTGTGCGCCTGGAAAAGACCGTAGTTGTAGTCCAGCTTCTGTCTATGTGAGCAACTTCCACTGGGATAAGAATCAGGTTTTAACTTCCCAATAACCCTTAGTCACTTACTGGCGTACAATCTTATGAAACTGCAGTGGAGAGCTAGGAATTCCTGATTCTCAAGGTTGGGCCTTAAAACTGAATGTGACTTCATGGTTGTGTGCCCTGGGGAAGGAGGATGGTGGGCTAGCAAATACTTCTTGGGAGAAAATTTTAACTACAGCTCCTAAAGGTTTCTTGGTTTCATCCTTGCTTAGTACTGTGTTATTTGGAACTCAGTTGTTGAGTGATAAATGAAAGAATGAATAAGTGATCCAGTGAATTGGTATCAGCCTAATTCTTCTCTGGCTTATTAAAATCAAAGGAGTATTATTGAATAATATTTTATATCTTCTTAATTATATATTAAAATAATATATAAATGATAATTGTATATCATTTAATATATATTAAAAATGGAATACTACACAAGTGAAGTGATGCCTACAAAGAGGCTGGGTGCGGTGGCTCACACCTGTAATCCCAACACTTTGGGAGGCTGAGGCAGGCAGGTCACCTGAGGTCAGGAGTTCGAGACCAGCCTTGCCAACATGGCAAAACCCCATCTCTACTAAAAGTACAAAAATTAGCTGGGTGTGGGGGTGGGCGCCTGTAATCCCAGCTACTCGGGAGGCTGAGGCAGGAGAATTGCTTGAACCTGGGAGGTTGAGGTTGCAGTGAGCCAAGATCATGCCACTGCACTCCAGCCTGGGCGACGGAGTGAGACTTTGTTTCCAAAACAAAGCAAAACAAAAAACAGAGAAGCAAGTCTGTGCGAATTAGAATTTAGAGATCCAAAAATGAAAGAAGTATCTTGCAAGAGACTTGTAGGGCAGTAGTAAGATTGTTTTTAGTAAAGCAAAGAAAGGACACTGCTGAGAAAGCACTGGAGTCATTTGATTGTAGTGCAGAAAATAAAAATATACTTTTCCTGCTGTATGTGTTTCCCATTTAGCACAGTGGAAAAAAGAGTTCTAAATAAGTCAGACCTACCTGGGATCATTTTGCCTTTAGAGGAGGTATCTTCTTGACACTACAATTTATAACTTACATGCACATGTTAGGAATTTATTTCTTTAGGCTTTCAAAGAGTCACATAACTTGTCATTCTTTAGGCTATTTCTTAAAGGTGGTACTACCTGACTTATCCTCTCCAAATCTGACTGGGGCTTTAACCACTTAATCCATGTTTATTCTTTGCAACTCTTGCTGCGAATCGAAATATTGTTAGCTAGAAAATAAGATGTTATGGCAGGGAAGAAACCCCACAAAATATACTGGCTAAATCCACTCAAAGCTGGAGAAAATACTGTGTGATCTCTTAGGCTTATTAGCCAAAAATGTTCCTTGGGACTCCTTTGCACTGCAGTTATTTACATATACTCATATATATTAAACATAAAAATATTTCTGAAATAGTGTCATAACTAGTCAGCTAAAGGAGGAACTGCCAAACTATATTCTTATATTTACTGTGAAAGATAATCAGAGAGAATCTGCTTTATTTAGAACTTGACTAGTCAGTAGTTAAATATAGAGAATATTCTAGACCTAATGAACTGAATACAGATAAATACAATTTTGTTGTGGTTCTTCATGGAAGAGCGACATTTCAACAGATCCCCACTCTGCCAAGGGAAAGAATTGTCAAGGTGACTTATTCTTTTGAGAAAGTTCTGATGGTAATGAGAAGCTGGTGAACTAGAATGGTAATTAAAGCCAATGAAAAATGACCTCCTACTGGAAAAGCTGGAGGATTACAGAAGGCTAAACATAGTGAACACTTAATACCAACAGACCTTCTGAAGGAAGGCTTCTTAGTTTCTCTGAATGGGAGATCTTACATTATCCTCTAAAGGAAAAATAAGCAAGTGGATAACGAAGAAGCAGTGGATTTTTATTTTGAGACAGTCTCACTCTGTTGCCCAGGCTGAGTGCAGTGGCGTGATCACGGTTCATTGCAGTTTCAGCCTCCCAGGCTCAAGCAGTTCTCTTGTCTCAGCCTTCCTAGTAGCTGGGACCACAGGTGCACACTATCAGGCTTGGCTAATTTTTGGTGTTTTTTGTAGAGACGAGGTCACAGTGTATTGCCCAGGCTGGTTTCGAACTCCTGGACTCAGTGGTCCACCTACTTTGGTCTCCCAAAGTGTTGGGATTACAGGCGTGAACCACCATGCCCAGCCTGAAGTAATGGATTTTCAAGGGCCTCAGTCACATAGGAGTTTTTTATTCAGTCCACAAAATTCCTGCTCATACGTGTTTTATTATATATTTTTTATCTGTATTTTCCATCCACAATTCTCTTGTTTCCATAGACTGCGTTTTTCACATATATTCGTATATTTATATATTTTGTTGTAAATTCTAGTCTATAGGTATTTTTAATTCACATTGTACATTACATTCTGGAATGTACAAAGAACTAACACAAATCAATAAGAAAACAAATTAGCTTCAGACATTGAAGAATCTTCCCCCAACCCATCGTCTATTATTTTTGTCTATGGTAACTTTCATTGAACAGAAATCCTTGGTTTTTACGTAATCAAATTCATC
The DNA here is from genome assembly GCA_004027715.1 of Plecturocebus donacophilus. Taxonomy (NCBI): domain Eukaryota; kingdom Metazoa; phylum Chordata; class Mammalia; order Primates; family Pitheciidae; genus Plecturocebus; species Plecturocebus donacophilus. Next base: position 15,073 of record PVKP010032943.1, on the reverse strand, counting down.
TTTTTTTTTAAAAAAAAGTTTCTTTGAGTTTGGTCTTTTTGAGTCTTAAGAAGCTTTTCTTCATTCGAAGTCATAAAGTTCTTCCACATAAATTATACAATCACTTTGTCAGGTTTCTAAAAAACCAAAGCTGATGTTTTTAAAAAACTTTTGATCTCTTGCTTATACGGTGGCTCAACAAACAAGATTATCAGAATTTGCATATGTGGGTCTGGGTCATTTTATGGTAAATAGTGAACTGTCTTAAAGCCTGAAAACAAAGTTTGTTATTTCTGCATTGAAAAGTGAATACAGTAAGGGCCCCATGGAAAAGTACTAAGACTTTTTATGAAAATGAGAGGAGGATTGGAGGCACCTTCAGTGGTTAGGTTTGCTAAATGTGTGCACTCGCTCAGTGGAGGAGATAGGACGAAGGACATGTAAATAATATGATATTGATTTGATTGATATTGATTAATCATTTTGCTGATGCCAAAGGACATACTTCACTATCTGTGGAAAAGATTGTATTTTTTCCCTAGAAAGTTTGAATACCTTTTAAGTATGAAATTTCACATGCATGTCATATTTCCCCACCGCCACATCCCATGCTTATACCAGATTTATGATTCAGTCGCCCACTTAAGCTCACATGATGTCATTTCAGGGAGAATTGCGGCTACATCCTTTTGAGAAGAAAGGAATTGAGCATGTAGGTTAGAGTCTTTAGTTCTCTCTCTTCTCATTCCTCATGTGAAATTATCTACATTTAACAGTTTTCACCGAGATTTCCAAAACCACAAATATGCCATTTCTGCCCCAACACGAACAACTGAGAGCTTTAGGCTTTACATAATTTTTCACAGCCCACTGGACTTAGTAATTAATATATAGCATACAGTGTTAAGAACTTCAATCCTACCTGTGCAATAATACCAACATAATAAGAGTAGCTAATATTTATCAGTTGTTTACTATATATCAAACACCAATTTCTCATTTCATAACTTGTGTGACTTAAGAGGTCCAGTTCTTAATACAGAGTCTCATTTTAGTATCACAGTTCCGATAATGAAGACAGACAGCTGATGTTTCCTCACCTTGCTGAAGCATGGAGAGGACTTGCCTAAAATCCAATAGTTATGAGGACAAGCTGGGGCTAAAACCCAGATTTCTTGGGTTTTCACACCCTGTTACTATTAGCTTAATCCTATCAAATTCTGAGTGCTTATTGGCTGATAGGACAGTCAAGTCATGGAGGGGCCTAAATTAAGGTTACATCTGAATTTACCATTACGACTATAGCTTGAAATGACCCCCACTGCCTGATACCTACCAGTCTTTGTTTTTTTTTTTTTTAGTTGCTGGAGCCCAGGAAGTTGAGGCTGCAATAAGCCGCCCTACCAGCCTTTTTATTATACATGCTTCATTAAGCCCTACCTTTTCTCCACATTTCCCAAGAAGTGATTTTCTTTGGTTCTTGATATACTTCTGATCAGATCATTGGAACTTAACTTTTATCAGGAAGTATTTTATCTCATGTACAAGTTCAGTAAACACAATTAGCCAGTGAGCTGGCTTTGGAAAGAAATAGTACACCCCGAAAGAAACATAGTGCCCTTTGAAAAAGAAACTACATATTGGTTATTGCAAATTTTTCTTCTGGGTTACTAGAGAGCAACCTTCCTGAAGCCCACTTGGAGTAAGTCACTCAAAATAGTTCTGTGGCCACCATTTAGCCCCAGTTCCTATATTGTGTACTTGAGACTGGATAGTTAGACAAGGCAGGGTTCTAAGTTTGCACCCGAAGACAGCTTACAAATACTCTTACATTTGCTGGTTTGGGTTTTAAATTATCTTTGCCTCTTCTTTCTCATCTTCCCTCACTTTTTTGTCATTTCAATTAAGGAAATATTTGCCAAGTAGTGACCTTGGTGTTGCTAGGCATGAGCTCCAAGGAGCTCAAATAGCTTAGAACCAGCCCCATTTGACTCGAGCTTTTCTCGCCTCTTAGGAAGCACAGAAGGAATGGGTTGGTGTCAGTATGGTTTGTTTTGAGTAATGTGTATTCACTCTGATATGCAATAGGGAGTTGTTGAAGGTGTTTGAACAGAGGAAGCAACTTGTTTTAAATTGTTCTATAGGAAGATTAATCTGGTAGTGGTGCATTGGATGGATTGGAACACAGGGTGATTGGGTATGGTGGTGATCTCTTACCTTTGTAGGACACTTGATAGTTTACAAGGCACTTCCATAGATGTATGATCTCATTTGCATGGATGCAAACTAGAGCTCAGAGAGGATTGGTGATAGCTGGCATGTTTAGTAAGGGCTTAAAGAAAGGGGTTGTCAGCCGGGTGCAGTGGCTCACGCCTGTAATCCCAGCACTTTGGGAGGCCGAGGCAGGCGGATCACGAGGTCAAGAGATTGAGACCATCCTGGCCAACATGGTGAAACCCCGTCTCTACTAAAAATACAAAAAAATTAGCTGGGCGTGGTGGCACGTGCCTGTAGTCCCAGCTACTCGGGAGACTGAGGCAGCAGAATTGCTTGAACCCGGGAGGCGGAGGTTGCAGTGAGTCGAGGTCATGCCACTGCACTCCAGCCTGGCGCCTGGTGACGGAGTGAGGCGCTGTCTCAAAAAAAAAGAAAAAAAAAGAAAGGGGTTGTCATGGGGTGGAAGGTGGGACCAGTGTGCGTGGCATTTTAGAGACAAATCTATAAGGCTTGGGATCTGAGTAGATGTTGGTTATCAGGGAGAAAAAGGAGTCAGATAATATTGAGATTTTATGGTTAGACTTCTGGGAAGAGTGTGGCCATTTACAGAAATAAGGAGATGAGAATATATGCAGGTTTGGTTTTGAGTATTAGATTGAAGGGCAGATGGGTAGTTGAGGTAGCAGTATCCAGTGAACAGTTTAAAAGCTGGGTTTAAGAGTGGGGCCAGGTGTTTTTGATATTTGGAAGGTCATTGGTGACTTTAGAAAGTAATTTCAGGAGAGTGGTGGAGGAGGAAGCCACATCAGAAAAATAAGAAATCGATGGTTGCTGAGGTAGAACTATGGGAGTGGGAAGGGGTGGACGGGGGAGCAGTGGGAGGTGTTGGTGATCATGTGCTCTTCCTTAGGTGCAGAAAGAAGGGAAACCGAGCCAGACTGCAGGAGGATTTTGAGGTGGAGAGGGTGTGAGTTGGAGGAGCCTCCAACAGAAGACTTCTTTGTACAGGATTAGGTGAAATCAGTTGTACAGTGAGGAGGAAAAGGATTTGGTGCTTAAAAAAAGGCAGAAGTCGGGACAGCACATGTTGGAAGTATTGAGGGAGGTCAAGAAAAGGTGAACCAAAGAAGAGGCTGAACTTTACAAATTTTCGGTGACTCCAGTCAGCATAGTTTTGTGGCTTTCCAGTAGGTCAGAGAAACCAGAAAGCAGAATTAGGAGTAAGCATTGGGCCCTTTTCTGGGCTGGGAATTAGAAGTCAAGGAGCATGGGGAGAGTTGAGAAGTTCAAGGGTGTTAGCCAGTTATTATTTCATATTTGGGCAGAGGTGAGTAAAACTTTGCTTGCAGGCCATTATTGCTCCTGGCAATAATTGAGGGAGAAGGTCAAAGCTAATATTTGAAAGGATAGTTAGGAATTATTGATGGTTTGCAATTATCTATGCTAAATCATTTTATTTAGGGAGTATCTGCACAGAATTAACAAGGAAAGAGCCCTGAGTATTTTCTTTTGCTGTTGAAAGTCTTGTATCACTGGCCCATTATTGCCTGTTTTTTCTCATCTGTGAAACAGGAATAGTTATAGCCTACCTTCACCTTGGTTTTGTGTTCACCAGAGATTTGGTGCTGTGTACAATCTACAACTTTGTTACCACTTAATGGCGTTTCTGGGCAGCATTTTCCTAATGCTGTAGAGTTATGAGTGCAGCTTTTATGAACTCTGTTCACTCCCTATTGCAGATTATTGTTAATTTCTCTAAAGCTCCTCCCTCACACATCTTTTTCACCTTTCATTTTTTAAAATCAAACTTTCACTTTCTTGAAAGCAGGTCTGAAGAAAACCCTGTGGAATGAGATTGATGCCATTCTGCAGAAGAGGATTATGGTGCTGGATGGAGGCATGGGGACCATGATCCAGCAGCACAAGCTAAATGAAGAACACTTCCGAGGTCAAGAATTTCAAGATCATGCCAGGCCGCTGAAAGGCAACAATGACATTTTAAGTATAACTCAGCCCGATATCATTTACCAAATCCATAAGGTAAAGTATTCCCAGGTCCCTATGTGTATTCATTCTGTTATTCTGCAAGCCGTTTCATGTACCAGGGCAGACTGCTATGCTGAGTATTCTGGAGAGTAAAGAAGAAAGAGGCAGATTATTCAGAAAGCAGATTTTGGACATCAAATAAGAGTCATGTATTATGTTGGGGACTCAGGATAAGGGGATGAGGTTGGTAAAATTTCTGCACTTGAGGCATGTAAACTCTAGTGAAAAACTATGAGATGCTGGACAAATAAGGGTTTTCACACTAGTGAGCGTATGAAAACTATCTTATTTAAGTCACTGCAATAGCCCTGATGAAGAAATGCTTAAAGGTGGTGTCTTAGCTTCGGCTGGTATATAACTTGTTACCATAGACTGGGTTACACAAGCACACATTTATTTCTCACAGTTCTGGAACTTGGAAGATTCCAGATCACGGTGCCCGCAGATCTTGTGTCTGGTGAGGGCCCTCTTGTTTATGGATAGCTGTCTTCTCTTTGTATCTTTACATAACAGAGAGCAGAGAGAGGACAAAAAACTCACGTTTCTTCTTATAAGGCCACTGCTGTGGTCTAAATGTTTGTGACCCCCTGAGATTCATATGTAAAATCCCAAGGAAGTGGCCTTGTAAAAGAGCACTTATTCAAGGGCACTTATTCAGCCCTTCCGCCATGAAGACACAGTGTGAAGATGCTGTCTGTGATCTAGAAAGCTGGTGCTCACCCATTATAAAAGTCTCGGATACAACTACTGTTCATGTGTTTCATATTTTAGTCTAATTTTCTATACTTGGATTTAAAAAAATTAAATTGGGATTACATTGCTTCATACTGTCTTATAACTTGCATTTTTTTTTGAGATGGAGCCTCACACTGTCGCCCAGGCTGTAGTGCAGTGGCGAGATCTCAGCTCACTGCACTCTCTGCCTCCTGGGTTCAAGCAGTTCTCCTGCCTCAGCCTCCAGAGTAACTGGGACTACAGGCGTGCACCACCATGCCCAGCTAATTTTTTTGCATTTTTAGTAGAGACGGGATTTCACCATGTTGGCCAGGATGGTTTCGATCTCCTGACCTCGTGATCCGCCCGCCTTGGCCTCCCAAAGTGCTGGGATTACAGGCGTGACATGAGCCACCATGCCCAGCCTGCATTTTTTTACTTATCTACCATGAGTATTAAATATTCTGAAACATGGTTTTAATAACTTCATAATCTGTTCTGTGTACATACATATCATCATTTAACTAATCTTATTCCTAGGTATTAAGTTTATTTTCAGTTTTTCTTGCTCTTAAAAAAAAGAAACTTAAATTAGTTCTTATAAAACAAATCTCATAGATAAGAATAAATTCCCATTTGACCATACTCTAAATTGCTGTTTTTTCCCCAGAGATAACCACTGATACTAGTTGGTGTGTATTGTCCCAGATCCTTTTGTTACGCATATATATGTAGAAAACTCATAGTACTCTGAATGTGTGTGCTTTTTTTAACTTAATGGTGTCTTGCTTTACATATCATTCTATTTTATTTTTCTACTGAATAATACTTTGCAGAATCCTTCCATGTCAGTATATGTAGATATACACAGTGTTTTTTTTTTAGCTGTCACATAGCACGTGATAAAGTGGATATATTATAGTTTATGTAGCTATTTCCCTATTGGTAGATATTTAGAATGTTTGTTACTGTTACTGTAAATGTGCATGTCTTGGTTTTCATCCCCCAGTGCTTTTTCAGGCATTGTTCCTTGGCTTAGGAGAGGGTTGGGTTTATTCAATATTGGAAAGTCAAGGGGGTCAGGCAATTCCAGGTTGCTAGTCAGATTAAGGTTGAAACAATCCAAAGAGTGAAGCCAGGAAGATGAGTTTCGAAGAGAGCATAAAGGAGTATCAAGATCTCCAAGGTTTTATTAAGGATGTGACGCTGGTTCAGAGGGATGGGGAGATATAGACTGAAAAAATTGTGGTCAGATCTTGAGATCTCTGAGATGGTACACTTCTCAGTGGGGATCAGGTTGTGCCAAAGCAGGAAGAAGATGAGGGAACAGAAGGAACAGAACTACCATTTGTTGAGTGCCCATTATGTGCCAGACCTTTGATGCATTATCTTTTTTGTTGTTGTTTTTTTGAGACAGGGTCTTACTCTGTCACCCAGGCTGGAATGCAGAGATGCCACTGTGGCTCACTCTAGTCCACTATGGCTCACTTCAGCCTCTGGGCTCAAGCAGTCCTGCTGCCTTAGCCTTCTAAGTAGCTGGGACTACGGTCATGTGGCACCATGCCTGGCTAATTTTTTATATTGTTTTGGTTACAGACAGGGTCTTTCTATGTTGCACAGGCTGGTCTTGAACTCCTGGCCTCAAGCAATCCTCTTACCTTGGCCTCCCAGAGTGTTATGATTACAGGCATGACCCACCATGCCTGGCTGATGTGTTACCTTATATTAGCAAATAGCCACCCTGTGAAATAGGGTTATAATATTTTTGAATGAGGAGGCTGAGACTCAGAGAGTTTAAGGGACTTGATTAAATTCTTATAATCTTAGCATGTTAATGTTGTCTGAATTCAAATTCTCTGTTTATTTTTTCATACCACATGCCTTTCTGTGAAATCCTTAAACCTTTTTGCATCTCTGCCTTCTAGTGCAGTACCTTACTCTTAGTAAGTAGTCAAAAGGTAGTTGGTGATAATAGTGGTGATGAAAGGGCATGTTTATTCTGGAGGGACAAGAAACTCTAAAACTCATAAATGACATTATAATCTCTTGTTGCAGGAATACTTGCTGGCTGGGGCAGATATCATTGAAACCAATACTTTTAGCAGCACTAGTATTGCCCAAGCTGACTATGGCCTTGAACACTTGGTAAGAATTCCGTTGTTGCATGTGTCTAAGATGCTTATGAGCTTTTGCTACATAAGTAGTTGCTAGTGAGAAAGCACTAGAAGTTGCAGAGTCAAGCTCATGCTTAGTTACATGTTAGTGATGAGACAGGGAGAATGGTGTGAATCCCTCCTGCTTATGAACACAGTGGCCCCTTCATTTTCCAGCTGGCTTCTTTTATGGGCAAGTCATAATCAAATATAGATGATACTTATTATGCAGTAGCTGTTGATAAAGGGGTAATCATTGGCCGTATGCATACAGTATTGTGAGGCCTTTTTAAGTGTTACGTGGCAGCCTTGGTTTCTTTCTTTTTTAAAAAATTGTGATAAAATACACATAACATAAAATTTAATGTAATCATTTTTAAGTGTACACTTCAGTGGCATTAAGTACATTCACAGTGTTGTCCTATCATCGCCACTGTCATTTTCTAGAACTTTTTCATTTTCCCAAACTGAAACTCTGTACCCATTAAACAATACCTCCCCCTTCTGTACCCCCCACCCCCGGCACACTATTCTACTTTCTGTCTCTATGGATTTGACTATTCTAGGTACCTTAGATATGTTGACTTACATAGTATTTGGCCTTTTGTGACTAGTTTATTTCACTTAATGTGATGTACTTAAGGTTCATTCATGTCGCAGTGTGTGTCAAGATTTCCTTCCTTTTTAAGGTTGAATAATATACCATTGTATGTATATACCACATTTTGCTTATTCATCTGTTGATCATTTGGGTTGTCTCTACCTTTCTGCTGTTGTGAATATGCAGTGTTGCTATGTACATATGTATACAAACATCTGTTCAAGTCCCTGCATTCAATTTTTTTGTATATATATACACACAGAAATCAAATTGTTAGATGATTTGGTAATTCTGTTTCAGTTTTTGAGAAACTGCCATACTGTTTTTCATAGTGGCTGTACCATTTTTTTTTTTTTTTTTTTTTGAGGCAGGGTCTCACTCTGTCACCCAGGCTGGAGTGCAGTGGCGTGATCTCGGCTCACTGCAACCTCTGCCTCCCAGGTTCAAGCAATTCTCCTGCTTCAGCCCTCTGAGTAGCTGGGACTACGGGTGTGCTCTACCATGCCCTGCTAAGTTTTGTAGTTTTTGTAGAGACAAGTGGTTTTGCCATGTTGCCCACGCTGGTCTCAAATTCCCGAGCTCAGGTAATCTGCCTGCCTCGGCCTTCCAAAGTGCTGGGATTACAGGTGTGAACCACGTGCCCGGCCAGCTGTACCATTTTACATTCCCACCAACAGTGAACTAGAGTGTCAGTATTGCCATTTATTTTCTATTTTTTTGATAGTAGTCATACTAATGATTACTACTGGCAGATTTAGATTTGTTTTCCTTTTAATTGACATGATGCTTCCATATTTAAATTTTATAAAACCTTAATGATAGAAATATATGGTAGATGTTAATGTCCCCATTTTTGTGTGGGATATTTTCAGACACATTATTCTGTTTTCATGTAAGCTAGTGTCTTACACTTACTTTTATGTCATTTTGGAGCAGAAGTTGGCCAACATTTTTTGATAAAGGGCCAGATAGTACATATTTTGGCTTTGTTAACTACATGCAGTCTTTTGCAACTACTCAACTCCATTGTGTAGCATGGAAGCAGGTATAGACATTGTATAAATAAATGGGTATACTTTATCCCAGTAAAACTTTATTTATAAAAGCAGGCAGTAGACTTGATTTGCCCTATGAGCCACAGTTTGCCAACATCTATTTAGGATATTCTGGGTGTTAAATTACTGAATGTGAGTATTCAAGACGCATAGGATCTTAAGAATTCAAAGGAACCTGAAGATCACAAGTCTAAGTTCTCCTGACTTGGTCTGTGGAAGAGCTTCTGGAAGGCCATGAACCTCCTTAAATCATAGGCAACACTGTGTGTGTATGTGTGTATGTGCTTTTTATTTCCTGATGAGAGGGTTCATAGTCCTAGATCAAATTCTCAGGTGGTTAATAATATGCAAAAACTTCAGAATTACTGATTCGAACTGTTGTACATGAATCAAGGCCTGGGAAAGTTACCGTGGGAACTGCCTAGTCAGGCAGTGACAGGCTAGTCCTTGAATCCACATGTTTTGTCTTCCCATGCTTTTTCCATTGCTATATTTTTTTCTTAATTCTCAGCATATTTAACAACACGGATTATTCTCGACATGCTAGCTGTCTAGGGATTGTCCCTTTTTTTTTTTACCAGCTAGCTCATGATTTGGGACGAGAACCTAAAAGCATTTCCCAAGGACTCTTGTCTTTCCTTGCTGCCTTTCAAGTCTGGAGCTGATTTCACTCCAGACCTCAGATTTAATTCACTCTACATTTCCTTACTGAAGGAAACTGGGTATTGGATGGTCATGAATTCATTACTTATCGTGTGGAGGAAAAGAAGGACAAGCTAACCTTTGTGGTTGAAATGTCTGTATTAGGCCTACCGGATGAACAAGTGCTCTGCAGGAGTGGCCAGAAAAGCTGCCGAGGAGATAACTCTCCAGACAGGTATGGAATATTCTTCTCTTTTTTTGCGTACGTGGTTCCTTTGATACTCTCAGCTATAATGTGGTGTCTTTATTGCAGTTTTTCCTTATGTGGCCTTTGGCTTAGGAGCAACACTGGAGACACTGTATTTTACGTGTTTGTAGATTACTTCTCCACAGTTTCATAATCAAACACTCAACACCTTTGAATTGGTGCCAGCCCTGTGGTCCTTGGGCTCAGAATTTGCTCTTTCAATGTGGTTTAGCCTGACTTTGTAGCTAGGCTCCTGACTTCCTTGTGTATTTAGAGCTGAAATAATTCATCAGGTCATTACAGTAACAGCTGGCTGTTTTGATGATCTTGGCTGTTATTAGGATAGTTGATCTCATTTTTTAAAGGCACCCTCATCTCTGTAATCACAGAGATTGCTGTGCTGTTGTACCTGCTGATGCAGGTAGAGATATTGCCTTTCCAGCATCTCCCCTTTACTATTGATGTCCTTGAAGGCTCTGTGAAGCACACAAAAGAGTATGGCATTAGAGTCAGTCTTGCTGGGACTTGGAAAGTGGCTCCCGAAATAACTAGCCTCCTGGCTGGATGCCATCAGAACACTTGGGCACCAGCTGGTAGGAGGCTTTGAGGGAGGGGAAAGAATATGAGAAATATATGGAGCACCTTAAGATTTGGGAACGTGAAGTTATTGCCAACAGGAAAGCAAAATTGCTGTGAAGTTATACATAGCATACTAATGAAGACCAGTGCAGTTTATAGGAACTCTGTTTCTAAGAGATAATGTTTAAATTCATGGCAGTGCATAGACTATTACTCCAACAGAGTCACAGGTGAGAGGATACTGAACCAGCTAAAGTAGGGAGAGATAAGGAGATTTTTCTTATGCCCACATTATTGCTTAGCTTTGGGGATGAAAAAGAATATTTGGGCTTGTAACCTGTTCAGAAACTGGTTTATCAATTAGCTGATAGTCTTCTCCAGTTAAATACAGCATAGCTCAGGTTATTGAGTGGCTAAAGTCATCAAGGTAATGAGCAGTATGACCTCTGGCTTCTGTGTGAATGAACACAATTTCCCACACCATTTTAGAAGCACCTAGATTCCAGGCTAGAGGAAAAGTTATTAAAGATAGCTTTGCTTTACTTCATACTTCCAATTTCAGGCTTTATAATTGTTAATCCTGATTTAGGATCTCTTCCTAGTGAAGAGCCTGCAATATGGTACTAGAGAGCATTTCAAGTTAAATGGTACTGTGAGGTGATTTTGCCGAACTTAAGTTCAAAACCTTAAAGGTCTCATAAAAATAGGAAGCAAGGGAATTTGTCCAAACACAGCTGTGGTAATGGAAAAGGATTATTCTGAAATGTTTTAGTCAGTTGTGTGAAAATTCAGAGTTTTGGGGACTGGTTCCGTGATAATATGTGTGTATCTCCTCTATGGCATAATTTCCTTAGTGGGATCTGGTGCAGTCCCATGATCAAATATATATAAGCAAAATCTATGAATCATCTGTTTAGGAGAGGTCAAGTTTTATTGTCAAATTGAGAAAAAAGTTTGGCCTTTTAGAGGTTTTTGGATTTCAGAATTATGGACAAAAGACTACAGACTTGTGTTATAGAAAAAAATCTTACTGGCTATTCACAATAAAAATGTTCAGCCATTTAGAGATTTCATACTTATTTTTCTTTTCCTAAAGGAATTAAGAGGTTTGTGGCAGGGGCTTTGGGTCCGACTAATAAGACACTCTCCGTGTCCCCGTCTGTGGAAAGACCGGAATATAGGAACATCAGTAAGTATTTATGATATACAATCATTGATTTGGGCAAGTAGCTCTGTCCTTCAGTAAGCTATAAATCTATAAAATGGAACCAATAACAGGATCTACCATAGAGTTACTTTGACTTAATCCATGTAAAAGGTGTACCACAGTACCTGGAATACAGTAACATCGAAATCAAAAGTTAGCTATGATGATGATTATTATTGTATTAATGCTGCTTTGTCAACTGTGGAAATGAAATCAACTAAAACAAAGCTGTAAACTCAGAAGTTGAGCAAATTTGGATATTAGGTTTTTGGTCTGTTACGAAATAGCTCACTATATCCTCATTCATCAGAAGGCAGTCCAAACTATCTAGACATCTATATTAGTCCATTTTCACACTACTGATAAAGACAAGACTGAGCAATTTACAGAAGAAAGAGAGGTTTTACAGTTCCACGTGGATGGGGAAGCCTCACAATCATGGCAGAAGGGAAGGAGGGGCAAGTCACATCTTACATGGATGGCAGCAGGCAAAGAGAGAGCTTGTGTAGGCAAACTCCCCCTTGTATAACCGTCAGATATCATGAGACTTATTCACTATTACAAGAACAACACGGGAAAGACTTGCCCTCATGACTCAATTACCTCCCACCAGGTACCTCCCACAACAGGTGGGAATTCAAGAAGAGATTTGGGTGGGGACACAGCCAAATCATATCAACATGCTAGCATTATGAATGTTATAAACTACCATATATAAACATACTTTTATTGAGATTTAACCAAAAAAAAAAAAAATCCAAGTATCTAGGTCAATTTCTGAGCATCAAGACTATAAAAAACAAAAAGCATTAAAATATCAGAGCTGAATAGTCATGATACCGTATCTGGTAGTGTAGTCTGTGGAGATGATGAGATGAAGCAAGTATAGTTTGTAGGGTTTTGGTTTATGGAACTTTGTGTGTCATGATACCACACTTTCACCAGGAATTGCTCATACCAGGCTTATGTGTAGTTGATACTCTCTTTTGTCTAGACATGCCAGTGGGGAGCTAACTTCTCCTTGCTCTTGGGCTGTACAAGGTGAAGTACAGTAAGTCTTGACTTAACGTCATCGGCAGGTTCTTGAAACTGCACCTTTAAGCAAAATGATGCATAGAAGACGGTCAAATAATGTCATTTCCTTCAACAGCACTTCATTATAATGTTGATAAGAAAGTATTGGTTTTGTTACATATTGTCTTAATCAGAGTTGCAATTTCCAAGAACCTGTCAACGATGTTATAGGAGGACTTACTGTATATTCAGACAGCAAGCATAACTTCGCTGTATAGCCTGCTCTATTAGATATCTGAGCATTTTTTCTTTTTTGATTGAGAGATAAAATAGGGCGAGAGATGATCTCTCATGTAGAAATAGATAACCTAAGACATTTCTTTTTTTTTTTTTTTTTTTTTTTTTTTTTTGAGACAGTGTCTCACTTTGTTGCCCAGGCTGGGGTGCAGTGGCATGATCCTGGCTCACTGCAGCCTCTGCCTCCCAGGTTCGAGTGCTTATCCTGCTCCAGTCTCCCCAGTAGCTGGGACTACAGGCGTGTGCCACCACGCCTGGCTAATTTTTGTATTTTTAAAGTAGAGTCGGGGTTTCACCATGTTGGCCAGGCAGGTCTTGAACTCCTGACCTCAAGTGATCTGCTCTCCTTGGCATCCCACAGTGCTGGTGTGAGCCACTGCACCGGGCCAACCCAAGACATTTATAACAAAAATTTTAGCTAGGGGTGATTGAATACTTTTTGTTTGAGACTGGAATTGCCCACCAGACAGATTTCTTCTCTGACAGAGTTGGTGTAAGACCAGAGACAAAATCTGTGGGCCTACAGCCCTTTACCACAGTGAGTGACTTGAACTCAGTCTGTGATCTACCCACATCAGTGTGGCATGTTTCTCACAGTCACCTCTTAACCGGCTGATTGAAATGAGCTATGGAAAGAATGATGTATTTCAAAGATTTTGAATATGAGGTACATGTTCAAGAAATTCATACACCTTCCTTCTTCTCAGCTCATACATGGGAAGTGGAAGTTATGTGGCAGGTGTTTAGGAACAACTGCGTTCAGCTTACTTGTTTACCTTCTGTCCCCGTCACATTTCTTTGTTTGGTTTCTTACAAAAGATCATGTTCTTAAACTATACATTGTAAACCAGCAATAGTTCACAGGTGTCAGACCTGCACTTGGATACCCTAGGGCCATTCAGAGGATACTGAAGACTGATGTGCTGGGTGTGATTTATTTTTTGCAGCATATGATGAGCTTGTTGGAGCATACCAAGAGCAGGCCAGAGGACTTCTGGATGGTGGGGTTGATATCTTACTCATCGAAACTATTTTTGATACTGCCAATGCCAAGGTGAGTTAAGGGTGAAAAAACAGAGAGGGCTGGGGTGAGGGCTGTGGGTGAGTCCCTTAATGTAGGGAGAAGATAATATTAGCTGTTATCAAAGTTAAATAAATTACCTGTATTTGCTCCATTTTATTCTTGAATATTTTTAACTGAGGCCAGTACAATAAGAAAAACTTCAAAAAACCTACTTTTGAAGCTTTTAAAGTAACTTTTTCTAATTATGAAAATACATATTTTCATATATAGCTACCATAAATGCATATGTCCCTAGGTAATAAATACAAGCTGCTGGTTCTAAATTTGAAAGATACATGAATATATGGAGTGAAAAGTGAATGTCCTTTTCTTTCCTTTCCTGGTGTCTAGTTATCCAGCTCCCTTTCCAGAGACAACTATAATTACCAGTTTGGAGGTCCTGACAGATGCTATGCAGATATAAGCATGCATGTACGTCTGTGTGTGTGTGTGCGCGCGCAGGCGCCTTACATACATGCAAAGGCACATAAGTGTATGGAGAGAGAAGCAAATATCCTTATACATATGTTTTTGTACAGTATATCTATAGGATACATTTCCACAAGTAAAATTGCTGAATCAGAGGGTATGTGCATTGGTAATTTTTGTCTTTAGTGTCAAATTACCCTCCTTTGAGACTGGACTCATTCATAATCCCTTCAACAAGCAGCGTACAATAGTGCTGATTTCACGACACCCTCACTAGCACTGACCTTTTTCAGTTTGACACGTGGTCCCTCACTGTAGTTTTAACTTGCATATTTCTTGAGCATCTTTCTTCAGTTTTAGAGCCATTTATATTTCTTTTTCTATGGTTTATGTCTTCTGTCCTTTTTCCTATTGGAATTTGGCTTTTTAAAATTGAGTCCTTTACTGAGGAAATCAGGTCCTTGTCAATCATGAGTAGCAGTACTGTCCTCTGGCTTGTTTCACAGTTGACTTTATTTATGGTGGTGATGGTGGTAGTGTTGTGGTACTGTTTTGTGTGTATGTGCGCTTTAATAGTATAGGAGATTTTTTCTTAAATGTTGTATGGTTGAATTTACAGATTCTATTTTTTTGTTGGGGGGAAGAGGGGAGATTATACTTACAGAGGCACTCCTCGGTCAAAGAGAGGAAAAAAATGGAAAAATGGTCTTTTCCTCCCTAGTATTTTACAGTTGCATTAAATGTTTAATTGTTCTGAAAATAAGACCACAGATCCAGAATTTTTGAACTTAAAAAAAAATCATTTTCTTTTCTTTTTTTTTTTTTTTTTT
>PVKP010032942.1:0-25459 GCA_004027715.1 Plecturocebus donacophilus | reverse complement strand
TGCCCATCTAATTTTTTTTAAATTTATTTTTAGTAGAGATGGGGTTTTGCCATGTTGCCTAGACTGGTCTTGAACTCTTGAGCTCAGATGATCCACCCACCTCCGTCCTTCAAAGTGCTGGGATTACAGGTGTGAGCTACCACACTCAGCCTATGCATATTTTGATAGTTATTTTGTTAGGGTGGGCATCTTTTCCTCTCAGGGTCCAGCAGTGAAGTATATACAGGAATGATAAGCAGTTTACAAGTCTGATACAATGAGGGATAAGCCCTACAGGAGCCCACTGGCTTTTCATCAGAATGCTGATTACTGGCAGTACCACTTGGACTCTTTATTAGATTTAAAGTCTAGGAGAGGTTGCTGATTTATGTCAACAATGACAGCTAATATTAACTTATCACTTACCATGTGCTGTTATTATCTCATTTAATCATTATGCCGCTGTATTAGTTATCATGGAAGCTATTATCGCTACAGCAACCTCTCCCCACCTGCATATAACACCACAAGAGCAAACATCTAACCTGTTTTGTTCACTGACATATTCACACAACCTATAACAGTGCCTTATATGTAATAAGTCCTCAGTAAGAATTTCTGTGTTTTTTTTTTTCACTGCAACCTCTGCCTCACAAATTCAACTGATTTTCCTGCCTCAGCCTCTGAGTAGCTGGGATTACAGGCACCTGCCACCATGCCCAGCTAATTTTTGTATTTTTAGTAGAAACAGGGTTTCACCATGTTGCCCAGGCTAGTCTTGAACTCTTGACCTCAGGTGATCCACCCACCTCAGATTTTTTTTCTCATTAAACAGGTTTTTTTGGCTGGATGCCAGGGCTCATGCCTCCCAGAGTGTTGGGATTACAGATGTGAGCCACCACACCTGCCCGTCTGGGTGGATCATCTGAGGTCAGGAGTTCGAGACCAGCCTGGCCAACATGGTGAAACCCCATCTCTACTAAAAATATAGAAATTAGCCAGGCAGATCACTTGAGGTCAGGAGTTCAACACCAGTCTGGCCAACATGGAGAATCCGTCTCTACTAAAAATACAAAATTAGCTAAGCGTGGTGGCGCATGCCTGTAATCCCAGCTACTACGGGGGCTGAAGCAGGAGAATCCCTTGATCCCTGGAAGGCGGAGGTTGCGGTGAGCTGAGATTGTGCCACTGTGCTCCAGCCTGGGCGACAGAGTGAGACTCTGTCTCAGAAAAAGAACCACACTCTTACCATTATGCTTTATTCTTCCTGCTGTACACAGCTTGGCCAGTGTGCCTACACTACATTCAAGCAGAAGTAGACCTGTTATTCCCAGTTGCTTGCCCTGAGGCTGTCCTAGGTAGTTGATAGCTGAGTTGAGCTTTTTTCTCATTAAACAGATTTTTTTGGCTGGGTGCCGTGGCTCATGCCTGTAATCCCAGCACTTTGGGAGGCTGAGGCGGGTGGATCACCTGAGGTAAGGAGTTCAAGACCAGCCTGGCCAGCATGGTGAAACCCTGTCTCTAGCCGGGCATGGTGGTGCACACCTGTAATCCCAGCTACTCGGGAGGATGAGGCAGGAGAATCGCTTGAACTCGGGAGGCGGAGGTTGCAGTGAACTGAGATCTCGCCACTGCACTCCACTGGGTGACAGAGCAAAACCTTCTCTTTAAATAATACAAATACAAATAGAAACATTAGCCAGGCGTGGTGGCACACAACTGTAATCCCACCCACTACGGGAGGCTGAGACATGAGAATTGCTTGAACCCAGGAGGCGGAAGTTGCAGTGAGCCAAGATGGTGCCATTGCACTCTAACCTGGGTGACAGAGTAAGACTCTGTCTCAAAAAAAAAAAAAATTATTTGTCTTGAACTTGTTTTCATTTAGAAAAGTATTTTTTGAAACAGCCCTAAACTCAGGAAAAAGTTGCAAGGTTACAAATAATTTCTCTCTTGAATTATTTGACAGTAAGGAGTTGACATGATGTTTCATCCGCCCCTAATACTTTTATACTTCCTTCAAACAAGAACATTCTCTAATGTAACCAAATCTAACCATCAAAACCAGGAAATTCATTGATTCATTATCATCTAATCCTTAGATCTCATTCAAGTTGTCCCGATAATGTAATTTATAGTAAAAAGCTGTAGGCCAGGGTCACAGATTGCATTTAGTTGTCATGTCTCTTTAGTTTCCTTCAATCTGGAATTTTTCCTCAGTCTTTCCTTGATTTTCATGACCTTGACACTTGGTCTATCTTGTTGAATATTCCTTAATTTGTGTTTGTTTAATCCTTCTTCTTGAATAAATTCAGGATATGTACCTTTGGTAGGAATATCACAGAAGTAGTGCTGTGTTCTCAGTGCATTGCATCAATTGGCACAAGATTGCATTTTGTTCCAGTACTGATGTTAACTTTAGTTACTTAAGATGGGGTCTGTAAGGCTTCTTCACTATAAAGTTACTCTTTTCTCCTTTGTAATTAATAAGTGTTTTATAGAGAGGTACTTTGAAACTATGTAAATATCCCATATCTAATCAAAATTTCAATGCATTCATTTCTTATCAGCATTGGACCCATGAATTCTTACTTTATTCAGTGGATTATAATCTGTTACATCAGTATATATTTAGATGTTCAAATCATCCAAGTTTTAACTAGTTGGAGTCCTTTCACTGTGGACTGCATCTCTTTGATGTGTCTCTATTATTATTTGAATATTCCTTAATTTCTAACAGAAGATCTTATACTTGCCTAGCGCCAAACTGAAATAAACCATTCTCTAGAAAGCTCTGGTTTCTTTTAATGGAGAATGATATTTAGAAATCAAGATCTAGGTGCCCTCCCACATGGATGTCCTTTTTCACTTGTTTGGGTTCTGATATTCAGCTCTGACCACTCTTGGCCTCCCTAAATCCCCACAGATCTTGCTTTTACCTACATAATGGCTTTTGGATCCCATTTTTGAAAAGGAAAGAGGAAAAGAAAGAGCTACTCAATTATTTTAAATTAATTATTAGTTTTTTATTTTATTAATTTTTTTTTTTGAGACAGAGTCTCGCTCTGTCGCCAGGCACCAGGCTGGAGTGCAGTGGCATGATCTCGGCTCACTGCAACCTCTGCCACCTGGGTTCAAGCAATTCTCCTGCCTCAGCCTCCTGAGTAGCTGGGACTACAGGCGCATGCCACCATGCCGAGCTAATTTTTGTATTTTTTAGTAGAGACGGGGTTTCACCATGTTGCCCAAGATGGTCTTGATCTCTTGACCTCGTGATCCGCCCGCCTTGGCCTCCCAAAGTGCTGGGATTACAGGCATGAGCCACTGTGCCTGGCTGTTTTTTATTCTTAATTATTACTATTTTTGAGACAATCTTGCTCTGTCACCTAGGCTGGAGTGCAGTGTTGCAATCATAGCTCACTGCAGCCTCAGTCTCCTAGGCTCAGGTGATCCTCCCACCTCAGGCTCCTAAGTAGGTGGAACTGCAGGCATGTGCCACTATGCCTAGCTACTTTTTAAAATTTTTCATAGAGACAGGGTCTCACTATGTTGCCCAGGCTGGTCTTGAGCTCCTGACCTCATGTGATCCTCCCATTTTTGTCTCCGAAAGGGTTGGGATTACAGATGTGAACCACTGCACTTGGCCTTTTTTTTTTTTTTGAGAAGGAGTCTCGCTCTGTCACCCTGGCTGTAGTGCAGTGGTGTGATCTCGGCTCACTGCAATCTCTGCCTTCCAGGTTCGAGTGATTCTCCTGCCTCAGCCTTCCGAGTAGCTGGGATCACAGGCCTGTACCACCACACTCAGCTAATTTTTGTATTTTTAGTAGAGATAGGGTTTCGCCATGTTGGCCAGGCTGGTCTTGAACTCCTGACCTCAGGTGATATGCGTGCCTCAGCCTCCCAAAATGCTGGGATTACAGGCATGAGCCACTGCACCTGTCCTTTTTTTTTTTTTAGCTTTAGAGTTTTCCAGCCATTTCCTAGTCATTCAAGCAGTACCTTTACAATTTGACCAGCTGGACCATCACGTACTTAATATTTTTCTTTCAAATTGTTTTTTATTCATTTTGTTTAACCTAAGCAAAGACCTGAAATCATGGGTTTGATAAAGTACTTATGTATTTTCTTTTTTTTTTCTTTTATTTGCAGCCCCAGCTGTTGCTCTACTTATGTATTTTCAAATGCCCATTAAGATAATAAAATATTAAAACAAGAAAAGATTATCCGTCTACCCTCTCAGATTTCTTTAGATACCACCAATGGCATATTTGGCACTCTTTTAGGAACAATCACTTTACTGGATTCCTGCACCTACAGCCTTCTGCACTTTTTGAGTATACTCTATTGATATTTCCTTTGTCTTTCCTCAGGCAGAAGCTATGCTTCAGAGTACGGTAGAATCTCTCAGCAGGACCTGGTGTAGCTCAGATTCCAGCTTAGTTTATGAGAGAGCCTTCCTGGCAGTGTCAGTGAAACTTCTTGAGTGTGTGGCTCACATAGCTCCTGAAGTGGTGAGACAGGTGGCTATCCCCATGACAGGTATGATCAATGGGAACAGCGCCATCCGGGAGTTCATCCAGGGCCAGGGAGGTTGGGTAAGTATGTTGGGGCTCCTGGTTTTGCTAGGTATCTGCACTGTTTTTGTAATAATACCTGGGATTCCAATTCATCACCCTTTTTGTAAATTGGAAACCAACAGGCAAACAGGCTTCCCTACTTTGCAGAAATGCCTGGATTTTCTTGCTATGAAATAGTGGAGCAGACAGAAGCTCAGCCTGTGGAGCTGGACTCCAGAGTCATGCTACCTAAAATATTGCCTGCTGACTACTGTAAAGCTCATCTTCATTTCCTACACATAATCATCTATAAAGTATATTCGTGGTAGAGTTCTAATTTCAGCCTGGCTTCACTCTGTTCTCTGGTAAATTTCTGGGTCTTTTTTTTCTGTAACATCTTTATGTGTATGTTAGGGAGGTCAGAATCACCTTAATAGTATCTAAGAAAAAACAGTTGGCCAGGCACCATGGCTCATGCCTGTAATCCCAGCACTTTGGGAGGCTGAGGCGGACAGATCACAAGGTCAGGAGTTTGAGACCAGCCTGGCCAACATGGTGAAACCCTGTCTTTACTAAAAATACAAAAATAAGCTGGGTGTGGTGGTGCATGCCTGTAATCCTAGCTACTCAGGAGGCTGAGGCAGGAGGATCGTTTGAACCCAGGAGGCAGAGGTTGCAGTGAGCTGAGATCACGCCGCTGCACTCCAGCCTAGGTGACTGAGGAAGAATCTGTCTCAGGAAAAAAAAAAAAAGTAAAAACAGTCTTTCCTATAGTAGTAACTGTAGAAGGTATTCTAAGCCCATGTTTTAGTAATCATTAGAACTTCTGCTGTCATAGAGCACTCCTTTCTATTTCCAGGATCAGTGAAAACCTTAATAAGACCTACATTTCCTAGAGGTATCTGCAGATCATTTCCTGGTTTCTTAGGAAGTTCCTGAAAGCCATTCCTTTGACTATAAGATTTTCATTGTCTTTCCTAGGAAAATCTGGAGAGCTGAAGAGGTGGAGCTATTCACTGGACTGAACATCACTTCCTCGTTTACTGATTGATTCCTGGCCATTCAAACAAAAATGAACAAACAAAAAAAAAAACCCAACTTTTTTCATTTTATCAGAACTGAACTTGGCTAAATAAGTTATTTTTTACTGACTGCTGAAGTTAGGAGCAACTGCCAAAGGCCTACAAAGTTGTTTTTGTTTTGTTTTGTCAACTTAACACAAACCACAGACAGAGATTTTCTACTTTCTGTTTTCACATGAGTTTTAATGAGGTTCTGTTGAAGCAAAGACCTCCAGACCTGAAGTAATGACTTGTTAGTAGTGGAATTACAAGCAATAGGGCAGGCCTTTGCTGGAGATATTTTGAGAGAAAGGGAGAACAATGGAAACTATTCCTTAAGATTTAGCCCTGTCCTTTGGTAAGAATCTTGTCTATTAATTTTGCTATTTAAAGGATTTCAGGAAGCTTTTGGGTTGAAAATCTTATTTTAAGTTTAATATTTTCATTCAAAATCATACCTAAACTTCATGTTAATTTCATCTGAGAGGGACTATTTTATGCATTTTAGAGATTGGAAGGAAAAACAACAACAACAAAAAACCAAACAGTTGTTTCTACTAGGAAGATCAAAGAAAATAAAAGTTACTGATTTTTACTGCCACAGGATGCAGGAAGTGCTGGCCCACATGTAGGACAGCAAGGCCACCCCTTAGATGACGCTAGCTGCATAGCACAGAGTTAAAGTGTGCTTCACACACCACTTGAGGACCTTATTAAATTGCTAATTCACATCCTAAAGATTCTGATTCTGTAGGGGTAGGCTGGAGCCTAGGAACCTACCTTTTAAACAAGTTCCTTAGGTGATTCTGATGTACATACAGAGTGTGACAGCCATCACTTTAGAGAATGGATTGACAAATCACAGCCCACAGGTCAAAGCTGGCCTGCTGTCTTATTTTGTAAATAAAATTTTATTGGAATAGGGCCACAGTCACTTGTTTACATATTGTCCATGGCTGCTTTTGCAATACAATGGCAGATACCATATGGCTGGTTAAGTCCACAATATTTTCTAACTGGAATATTACGCTACTACATCCAGCTAATTTATTGTGTTTTTAGTAGAAACAGGGTTTCTCCATGTTGGTCAGGCTGATCTTGAACTCCCGACCTCAGGTGATTTGCCCACCTCAGCCTCCCAAAGTGTTGGGATTACAGGTGTGAGCCACTGCGCCCAGCTAGTTTTTTTACTTTTTAAAGTTATGCTTTGGCCGGTGGCTGACACCTGTAATCCCAGCACTTTGGGTGGCCAAGGTGGGTGGATCACCTGAGGTCTGGAGTTCAAGACCAGTCTAGCCAGCGTGGCGAAACCCTGTCTCTACTAAAATACAAAAATTAGCCAGGCGTGGTGGCACATGCCTGTAATCCCAACTACTGAGGAGGCTGAGGCAGGAGAATCACTGGAACCCGGGAGGCAGAGATTGCAGTGAGCCAAGATCAAACCACTACACTACAGCCTGGGTGACAAAAGCGAAACTCTGCCTCAAAATAAATAAATAAAAATAAATAGTTATGCTTTTTCCTCTATTTCTAGTTAAATCACAACAGGTTAGTAATCTGTAAATGAGATGTCTTGTTTCTCTGTAGTAGAAATTATATTTTTGGCAATCAATTAAGATGCTTGTACTCCTTTGTCCCTTGTATTACTATAAACTCAAGTTGATGAGTTTTGTGGTATTTGACTTCTTAGGCAAAATCAAAATTTTTACTTTGACTGTTGCTATTCTGTTTATGAAATAAACTTTTGTCTATGCATTTGAACTAAGTTTCATCAAGTTCAATCTAAATTGAATAATTCCAACTCCCAGTTTTATCCTGTGTTGCTCATAAAACAGTTCCAAGTATACGGGATTATCTTGAGATTTGAAGATATGTTGCCCATGAGGATTATAGTAGGCAAATGGGTTAAGCAGCTCTGGCCTAGTTGTTGTGTATTTTAGGAGACTATCTTAGGAGAGCTTAAGTGATTGGGCTGCAGGAAGAAGACATCGTAACCCAGGAATTAAAAATGGATTCAGATTGTCTGCTTTTAACAATTTAGTTTGACCATAGGCTAATTATGTGACACTGGGCAAGTGACCTAATTCCTCTGTACCTTAGTTTCTACATTTGTAAAATAGAGATGATTTGGTAACTCATTAATAAGATTTTTGTGAGATAAATAAAACAATACACTTTGTAAAGGGCCAGTGCCTGGAATATTTTAAGCGATTTGGAACTCTGTGTTACAGAGTTCATAAGGTTCTAGCTTGTTTTTTTCCTCTCTTCATTAAACCTGTCTCTCACAGATGCAAACCACTCTTAATGGCTTTACCTTTCACATCAATGTCAGTGATTCCTAAATATGATTTATTTCCCTTCTTCTCAAATCCATACCCACAGATGCTTATTATTTATTTATGTGTACCTTTCTTATGCTCATACTCTCCCAGTTTGCCATACAACTAGCTCAAAACCTCAGTCATTTTTACCTTGTTGCTCTCTCTCCAGTCCAACTCACCCAAACTAGTCTTTCTCATTTGTTACTTCCTTTTTGTCCTGATTCTTCTACCAGATTTATTAGCAACTGCCTAGACTATTAATAAAGCCTTCTAGTTGGGCTTTTGATTTTTCTGTTCCTGCCCCATTCCAGTCTGTCCTATATACTGCCATCAGATTGATCAAAGCTGTGGTTTGTCTACTGTTTTAATTCATTTTTAGATATGGTATAATTCATTTTTAAATTATATACCATACCAAGGAAGATTACAAGACGTAAATATTTTATCAAAAGGGGGCATTTATTTTTTTAATCAAGAAATACTTTCCAGAAGCATTGCTTTGAATGCCATTCTCTTAAAATTCTTCAGTGGAACTTTTGAGGGTGATTAGAAATGTTCATTATCTTCATTTGGTGATTTCATGGGTGAAGATTTCACACCAACTTATCAAACTGTATACTTAATTGAGATGTGTAGTTTATTGTATGTCAGTACTACAATAAGGTTGTTTAAAAAAAAAACTTCAACAGCTCCTTACTGTTCATCAAATAAAGCCCGACTTCCAGTCTGAATTCAAATTCCCCCAGGATCTGGCCCTAACTGTCCTATATAGCCTTAATCAATCATGACTCTCCTCTACAATCCCAATGCTCTAGTAAAACTGAGCCACTCACTAAAGCTGCCCTCCTCCTACTATTCTCAGTGTTTCATATTGCTTTTTCTGAGGCTTTACTTATAGACATCTTCAAGACCCGACCAAATTGCCACTTTTTCCATGAGGCTATATACCTTTATGGAAAAAGTGGCAATTGGGTCAGGTCTTGAAGAACAAGAAGTGGTGTTTGCCTCCTTGAACTTTTGTTTGCACCACTTTTATGTTTCTTATCAAAAAAATGGCCTTAAATTGTAGTTATCTGTATAGTTATCTTCCCCACTAGAATAAAGGATCATTGAATGATACAATTTGTTGTATACTTCTGTAGCACCCATCCTCTTCACTCTCTGGCAAGTATATCGATATTAAAAATATTCATTAAATGAATGAATAAATGGTTGACTCAGATGAGACTTCAAGTTTGATTATATTTGAACAGGATGCTAAGCTTGAAGAGTCCTGATGCTCTTTATTTTTTAAAAAAAATGCTTCGGGCTTGGCGTGGTGGTTCATGCCTGTAATCCCAGCATTTTTGGGAGGCCGAGGTGGGTGGATCACCTGAGGTCAGGAGTTCGAGACCAGCTTGGCCAACATGGTGAAACTCCATCTCTACTAATACAAAAATTAGCTGGGCGTTGTGGCACACACCTGTCATACCAGCTACTCAGGAGGCTGAGGCAGGAGAATTGCTTGAACTGAGGAGGCGGAGGTCACAGTGAGCCAGATAGCACCATTTTACACCAGTCTGGGTAACCACAACAAAACTCTGTCTCCAAAAAAAAAAGAAAAGAAAAAATTGCTTCAGTTGCAAGTTATTAGTTGACCTTTGCCTCTTGAGGATTCTGAAACCAAAGGCAGAGTATGCTTCCCTGTATACTATGTGGGAGGTTGACTGTGAAGTCTGCAGCAGGTGAACTGAAGGGCTTAGTGAAGTCACAGAATGCTGCAGTGACCAGCAGCAGATTGGAAGATGGGTAGGGAGATTTTCCTACCATGGATGATGTGAAAACATGAGAAAATCAAACAAGCTTCATTAGAGGTATTTTATAAGCCTCCTCTGTGTTCATTTATTTTATTTATTATTATTATTATTTTTATTTGTGTGTGTGTGTTCATTTATAAAAGGAGAAACAAGTCTGTTCTGGAGATAAAGGAGATCATTTCTTTCTGGCCATTTGCAGTCCTTCAGAGATGGACTCTGGAGGTCAGTATTGACACCATTCCTTTCATAACAATAGCCCTGCTGCTTGGGCAGCAGCATTCAGGAAAGTATCCTTTGCCAGGTTCCTGTGTCTCCATGTAGGAAGGCCCATCTGCTCCTGGCATAATGTAAGTGCCTAGCTAGAGACAAGATGCACAGACTGTGCCAGGAAAAAGACATGGAGTAATTGATATAATGAGTAACCAAGTGAGAGTCGATCCCTCACCAAAGCCTAACCACACTAGCTTACTTTATCACAACAGATTTATTTTAGGTATACTCAAGACCATATTAAGCACGGTGGGTTATATAAATGCATAGAAGACACTGTCATTGCCTTTGATAAATCTGAAACTACAGGAGACATCTTTTGAATAAACTCTTAAATAAGTTTATAGGAGATAAGGAAATTGAATAAATGAAAACTTCTATAGCTGAATATACAGATTTATATTGAAGAGATTCATACTAACAGAAGATCATGGTGAAACGGGCAAGATTTTTGAAGAAAAAGTAATTGAGCTTTATGGTTTTATTTTCATCATGGTGAGACTTAGGGGTAAAGGTGAGAAGTAAAAAAAGAAGCGGTAGTAGAACAAACAAGTTCTGTGGGGGATGTGGTTGGATAGGTTGGTTGGGGATAGTTGATGGCGGGGGGCAGGGAGCTTGGTGACACGCTAAGGAATCTAGACTTGTTCCCACCTACCATCAGTAACTATTCTGATACTTTAGCATTAAAGTGCAGCTTTAAGAACTTTCATCCAGCCTTGGTTAACAGAAGATATTAGAATGGAAGACATACAGATGGGAAGATAATCTAAGTTTATTGCTATAGCAATCCAGATGTGAAAATGGGAATGGGACTAGGTGGGAATAGAAAAGACAGGTTGAATCTAAAAGACATTGAGGAGAAATTTCCAATAGGCCTTGGTGATCAAGGGAATGCTTACAAAGGACTGAATGTTTCACAGAATGTATATATATATATATATTATACAGACAGTGTGTGTATATATATATATATATCCCATATCAAATCAATGACCCTAGGATGTAGGGAAAGGCAAGAGCAGTGAAACTAAAGCTAAGGTTGGGTAAGTATCTTCTCCAGGGTAAAACATGCCTCCTCCTCATCCAAAAGAGAGAAGGATGTTCTGAGAATCCTGAGTGTTTTTCCTATTGAATAGTTTATCTTGCCCTTATAGACTTCTCTGAAATTCTCCTGAATTAACGTTTATTATAATCTAATTCCTGACCTCTATGATACTGATATTTCCCCTTCAACTAGCATACTCCCCCCTCCTGTGGAACAGGTGACATGGTGACCAGCACTCTTCTCTGTTTTTCGTCCTTCTGACCAAACACTACAGCCACAGGAGGCAGCAGTGAGATGTGGCTCTTTGTCACTCCTCTTCGGGTGGTCATCTACAATTTACTTCCCACAAGAGCTTATCCTTGATGGTTCTGGCAAAATGTTTGTGAGTCTTTTATTGCATGGAATTGTTGTGTTCACCTAGGTTTTATGCCAGACTGGTTTAAATGATTCATCATAAATTCTGAAACTCTTTTAGGTATTTGCCAACCTTTACTGCATGTCTTGTTTCCCTCCCCAGCTTTTATCTTCCCACAAGATATAAATGAGTCAACACAATCTTCATCAAAAAGCATTATGCTCTTATTGCCCTTCAGTATCTGTAGAAGGAAGTATGATAAATTAAGCAGTAGCTTATATTTAAAAAAAAAAATAATAGTTCCAACTACTTGGAAGGCTGAAGTTGGAGGATCACTGGAGCCCAGGAGTGCCAGACTAAATTGGGTAACATAGCAAGACCCTGTCTCAAAACAAAACAAAACAACCAAACCAAAAAACCCCAAAACAAACAAAAAAAAAATGAAGTTTTCTGTTTTCTTCTGCAGTTTGTTTTTTGCTTGCTTGAGTGGTCTGCTCAGGAAATGGCCTTGTAGCTAAGTGGGTTTTGGAGGTTTGGTTATTTCACGATGTCTCTATACCTTTTGGGTTTACAGTAGAATAGAATCTTAAGAATTGTTTCTTGCTTTTTAAAAAAGTGTGAAGTTCTGCCAAGACACTATTTACAGATCCTTAGATTTTGAGAAACAGGACTATGGAGGCATCTAAGCAAATTTTTTTTTCTTATCTCCTACTTATTTCTATCTTCTCCCTCCTTAAGAAGAAACAAGAAAGTTAGTAAGAGATTATTTTGAAATATACACTTGAGAAAAATAGATTTAAATTTTATTAGTAGGTTTGCCTAATTAATTAATAAAAATTAATAAAGTTCTAGTTTTGGTGTAATTGAGGACATTCTAAGGGTACAGAAGAATTATAAAATTATATTATATGTCCAAATATAGAAAATCATTTTCCTTTTAGGATTATGCTTTGCTACTCTGCAATTAAGCAAGTTAGTTTGGAATGTTTTTATTTGTATTTTCTTTCCCAAAGGTACCTAAGGAATGTTTTAATTTTTATTAGTAATTATATCTATATCTTTAGTTTCCAGGTGCTTTATTAACTGGCTGAGGATTTTTTTTTTTTTTTTTTTTTTTTACCATATTCTGGCTTTCTCACTGTTGTATGCCCATCTCCTAAAGATAATGCTTAGAATATAGTGAGTACTCAATAAATTTGCTGAACAACTTAATGGATTTTTAAATGTTTATTTCTAGTTTTTAAAATGGTATAATAATTTTTAAAAGCAAACTTTATCCTATCACACTTACATAATTGATTCTTTTTTGCATCTTTTAGTCTTTAACTATGTACATACTTTTACATAGTTTTAGTTATTATAAACTTGAAATTTTGTATTTTTATAAATTAAAGCTTTCCCATATTTTATGTTTTAAAATAGCCAAAGTAAACACCACATTACTTAGAGCAACAAGAAATTATCTCTTAATTCTAGATGGGGATAATTTGAGAAATATACTGTTCCCAAAAATATTGCTGAAGAATTAGGGCTTATTTTAGTTTATGTGTACTGGGATTGAGTTTCTTTATTTGAAATATTGTCTCTAAGTTGCCTAAAACCAAGATATCTCAATGATCTTTCTTTTTGCAGTACTTATTAAGAGCATGCAGTATCTTTAATGTTCAGAATAAACAGTGTTCAGAATCATTATTTCCTGAAGGAAGTTTGAATAATTTTGCAAAACAGAAAGGATTGCTAATATCTTAAATAGAGGAAGTCCGAACAACACGTTTCCCAGTTTTCTTCAGGATCAAAACTAATTTTGTTAACATTTGTTGAACTTCTGCCTTCAATAAAGATGATACACTCATTTTGGGATGTTCTCACACTGAATTATGCACTTGGGTAGACTTGCAGCCATTGAGAAGTTATGCAAGATGAGATGTGGAAACTTTTTCTAGAAGAGCCTGCCTTTCAGGGCCAAAATGCCACATGCACAGCATAGCTTCCTGAAACAAATTTCTTTCCTAAGACATTGGTTGCAGAGTAGAAATGTGTTCTTTAGAAACAGTTATTCAGGCTTTCTGCCCTGAAAATTACAATGTTGTTAGCAAGGTGTTTGATTTTACTTTCTTTTTGTTTCTTCACAGTTTACCCACATTACAGATGCAGGATATTGTGCTAACTGCCTGGTCAGGTGCTCCTTCTGGGGGCTACTTGCTCTAGATCCTTTATAGACCGATACTCTCAGTCTTTACATCCAGAATCCAAGTAAAGCTTCAAAGGCTACTGGGAGGGTTGAAGACAGGCTAAAATCAATGCTTCCCTTAATGGAGGTCAGCACTTCCACAGTCCTGGGAGAGACACAGACTGTCAGAAGCATCTGACTTTGCTTCATTTAAAGGAGAGTTTGAGGTCTATATAGCAGACTTTAAAGTTCTGAATACACCTTCTGTGATGAACAGAAGTTTCTCATTGATAACACCAACAAGAAACCTTTCTATGAACAGCCCAGGTAGAAGATATGTAACTCGAAATAGTGTCTGTCTTCTTTTCTGTGCCTAAGTAAACTTTGCAGAGTTCATATGGGACAGTGGGACAGAAGGAAACAGAAGGTGTCAACTGGGCCCTTATGCTCACTGGGAAAATGGGAAGAGATAGAACTCATGCAGGAAACCTGTAATTCTGCTCTTTCTCTGGGAGACAAGAAGATGAGTTTTGCATATGGGTGATGGAATGAAACAATCTCAGAGTTAAGTAGACCACACTTTATGTTCTGGTTAGCCTTTTGTTTGTTAAAAATTTGAATTGTAACCAGGTTCCTTTGCTGAGAAGGAAGGCGCTAGGGCCCTGGAGTGAGATGATGGCTGTGTTCTGTGACCACAGAAGCTGGTTACGTACTAATTTCCTCTAGGGCTTGTGATGAAGTCAGTAAACCACAGCCTTCAGCATGCTCTGCTCAGGCAGCAGCAGTGGCTTTTTGGAGGTGTCTCGGCCATGACACACATTTGATATGCCTTCCCTCAACCTACTCATAGACTATTTCTCTTACTCTGCAGCATGGACCAAAGAGAAATTCTGCAGAAGTTCCTGGATGAGGCCCAAAACAAGAAAATTAACAAAGAGGAGTTTGCAAATGAATTTCTGGTGAGTCCTGTGTGTGACCCTCTCAGGGTAGTTACATACTATTTAACTGACTATGGTGGTCCAATTTTCTGAGACCAAATTGTTCTTGGGATAAAGTAAATATCAGACTTTGGAGGGGAAGACAGACAAAAAGGCAACCTAAAGTTTGACTTCTCTGAGTAGTTTGCTTGTATTTTAGGTCTTCTATCAAAATTACTGGTTTTAATATTTTGTTTGCTAGTTCTTTGGAGTTTGGTTAGGAATCCTACAGAAGACATATACAACTCCAGATGTAAAAACACTAATATTAATTGAACATCCATATTTCCCCAGGTATCTGAGTTGTGGTTTACGTTTCATATTACTAATTTTTTTTTAAGAGATAAGGTCTTACTCTCAGGCTGGAGTGCAGCAGTGCAACCATAGCTCACTGCTGCCTTGAACTCCTGGGCTCAAGTCATTCTCCTGCCTCAGCCTCCTGAGTAGCTGGGGCCACAGGTGTGTACCACCATGCCTGGCTAATGAAATTTTGTTTTTTGTTTTTGAGACGAGCCTTTTGCTTTGTTGCCCAGGCTTGTCACTAACTCCCAGCTTCAAGCAATCCTCCATCTAACCTCCCAAAGTAGGAATAACAGGCATGAACCACTGTGTCTGGCCATCTTTTTTCTTTTCTTTTGTGTATGAAAAAAGATATTAGAACATGTGTTTTTTCAATAACAGGGCTTTCTTAACTTCTTTTGCTTGGAGAAGTGGAATGGCTGGGATGGGGAGTAGAGACAAGAGTAGGTCATGGAGAGAAACATGAGTACAAGGTAGCTTCAGGTTGGGTGGATTAGACTACCCAGAAGAACAATGAATCTCCTTTGAGGGAAATGTGATTACTGATGCAGTGGCAGCTGGGTAGGCCTCATTCACCGTACAAGCTGGCATATCAGATAACATAGGTGTCTAAGTATCTATCATGTACTTTAGAATACTTCCAGCTGGTGTTTCTGAGATATAAGAATTTTAAACCTTAGTCCTTCAGTTGTGAAAAAAATGGAGGGAAAAGGGGGAATTGAAGTACAAACCTGAAATTAAATCATGATATTTTTCACCAAGCAAATTATCAAGTATTTGACATGTTCTTTAATCTCTCTGTTTTTTAACTTATAAAATGGGGATAATAATTCGTGTCCTACCTATCTTCACAAGATCACTGTGATGATTAAATATTAATAACAATCATTAAATGTAGTCATTTACTGAGTACTATTTATTGAGCACTTAGTATGTACTAAGTTCAGTTCTAAGGACTAAAAATACAGCAGTGAACAAAAAGAACAAAAACCTTTGCCTCCTGGAGCTAACATTCGGGTACCAGATAGTAGATGTGAAAACGCTGAAAGTCTTGAGTAATTAGATGTCATTGAGTGATTAGATATTACGTTAGGAACTCCTATGTTAGCTCAACGTGGATAATATTGTAGTACTTGAAAAATATGCTCTCACTGCCACTGGCTGAGCAGTCTCAGCCCCTCTTGGCCAAGTGAGGTGGTTTGCATCTGTAATCCCAGCACTTTGGGAGGCTGAGGTGAGCAGATGGCTTAAGTCAAAGAGTTAGAGACCAGCCTGGGCAACATAATGAAACTCTGTCTCTACTAAGGTAAGGAGGTAAATAGGAAGTTCTAGCACACATGTATACATGTGTCTGCCCCTGGAATATAATTCCTAAGCTAACGTAACCCAAGGCATAGATGTAAAAAGTGAGCTGAGGGGTAGTGCCAGCCTCTGTTTTATTTTGGTTGTGTTTTAAAAAATAATGTAGACTGGCCAGGTGCAGTGGCTAACGACTGTAATCCCAACATTTTGGAAGGCTGAGGTGGTTGGATCACCTGCGGTCAGGAGTTCAAGACCAGCCTGGCCAACATAGTGAAACCCTGTCTCTACTAAAAATACAAAAATTAGCTGGCCATAGTGGCAGGTGCTTGTAATCCCAGCTACTTGAAAGGCTGAGGCAGGAGAATTGCTTGGACTTGGGAGGCAGAGGTTGCAGCGAGCCGAGATCGCACCATTGCACTCCAGCTTGGGTGACAAGAGCAAAACTCAGTCTCAAAAATAATAACAATAATGATAATGTAGTATAATAATAATATAATAATATATAATATATATAATTATTATATAATTTACATATTATATATTATATAATTATAATAGTATAATAATGATAAAATAATAATAATCATAATGTAGTAATGTAACTATATCCCTAATATTTTACCTTTTTTTAGCTAAAGTCATTATAATTTCTCACCAAAATACAGCAGCTACTTCCTAACTGGTTTCTCTGCCTCTAGCCCTGCCCCACCTTCAATCAATTTTCAGTTCAACACCCAGGTGACCTTTTAATCATATAAATCTGGTCTTTTTTTCTTTTTTTTGGAAACAGAGTTTTGTTCTTGTCACCCAGGCTGGAATGCAATGATGTGATCTTGGCTCACTGCAGCCTCCACCTCCCTGGTTCAAGCAATTCTCCTGCCTCAGCCTCCCAAAAGGAGGCTGAGATTACAGGCATAAGCCACCACACCCAGCTGATTTTGTATTTTTAGTAGTGATAAGGTTTCACCATGTTGGCCAGGCTGGTCTCAAACTCCTGATCTCAGGTAATCCACCTGTCTGGGCTCCCAAAGTACTAAGATTAAAGGCATGAGCCACCACACTCAGACAAATCTGTTCATTTTTCCCCTTCTTAAAAACTTGTTATATTTTAGCTGCTTAATACTGTGCAATATAATACACATTTAGAAAAGTGCAGAAAACTTCTAAGTATAATTATAAAGCAAACATTAGCAGTGCAACCACCACCCAAGTTAAGAAACTGTCAGACCCCTGAAGACCCCTGCCCCGCCAGGTCCCCTATCCCCATCCCACCCTGTCCTGTCCTATCCTGCCCAAGGCATAATCACTATCCTGAATTTTATATTAATCACTTCCTTGCTTTTCTGGCTCCTGATTTTAAGGACCATGTTTTTTCATGGTGATTAAGTGTAACCTCACTGTTCACTGACTCATGTCCTCCAGTGGAAAATAGAGTCTTCCTCTCAGCTCCGTCTAAAGGTTTCAGAAGAGACACCAGAAAGAAAGCTTTAGGGGAGTAGAGGAGTGGTGAATGAGGCTAGATTGCTTGCTTGGACAAGGTAAATACTGCCACTGAATTGGAGTGCTTTCATCTGGTCATGTTCCACGTCCCATCCTAAGCCGTTAATGTATTCTCCCAGGATTTGATGTTTCCAAGGTTTGAGGACTGATTCTGTGGCACAAGGCCACTGTTCACTTAACTGGTGGTACCTTTAGAGGAATTATCAAAAGGCATCTCTATTTCCAGGTAGATTCCTGTGCATACTAACCCCTTTACCCTCTCCCCAGGTTCATGGTTTGGATTTCAGCCTTCACTTCCTCCTTGGCCAGATGTCTTTGTACAGAGCACAATATAGATGGCCCTCTGCATCCCCAAGTTCCATACCTTGTATTCAACCAACTGTGGGTCAAAAATATTTGAAAAAAAAAAAATCCAAAATAATACAACAACAAAAAATAAAAAATATAAAACATATTTACATTGTATTAGGTATTATAAGTAATCTAGAGATGATTTAAAATATACAAGAGGATGTGTATAGTATGTGTAAATACTATGCTTTTTTTTTTTTTTTTTTTGAGACAAAGTTTCACTCTTGTTGTCCAGGCTGGAGTGCAGTGGCACAATCTCGGCTCACTGCAACCTCTGCCTCCTGGGTTCAAGCAATTCTCCTGCCTCAGCCTCCCGAGTAGCTGGGACTACAGGCACGCGCCACCATGCCCAGCTAATTTTTGTATTTTTAGTAGAGACGGGGTTTCACCATGTTGATCAGGATGGTCTCGATCTCTTGACCTTGTGATCCACCCGCCTCGGCCTCCCAAAGTGCTGGGATTACAGGTGTGAGCCACTGCGCCTGGCCAATACTATGCTATTTTATATGAGGGACTTGAGCATCCACAGATTTTGGTATCTTGAAAGGGGTGGTCCTGGAACTAGTCCCCCACAGATACTGAGAGAGGACTGTATTCATAATTGGACGTGTTATGTCAGCTAAAGCCAATGGCCATGCTGTTTAGGTCTTTTCCCTGGGCCAGGACTAAATTCAGTAACTTTTCTGTAGTTGAAGCTACCACTGACCACCCATCTAAGGTTTTCATACTTCATGTAAGCACTTATTGAGTGCTTATTGTGTACAAAGTAATGCCCTAGATGCTATGAATGTAATGCAATGCTCCATGCTTTAATGGAGCTTATTTTCTCACACAATGTATATGTCTTAGAGAGGCAGACATTAAACAACTAATTACTATATTAAATATTTAATATAATTGTGATAGTCTGGGTGGGGCGGTCAAGGAAACATCAACATTCATTATCTTATTTACTACTCCTTAAGAAAACTTATGAAATAGCTACAACTATGATTACTGACCTACAAATGAGGAACCTGAAGCTCTGAGAAGTTAAATAATTGGCCTAACCTTACTTGGCTGTTAAGCCATAGAGATGAAATTTAACTCAGATCTGTCTTATTTCAGAGCTGTGAAATTAATTCTTATGCAATAGTGTTCTACTTCATCCAGTGATACTGAGTCTCTTGAAGGACCTAGTCTTAGGGTAAGTGCATAGTATAGTTTCTACGCAGCAGAAACAGCAGGATGCAACTATACTGCTGA
Source organism: Plecturocebus donacophilus (assembly GCA_004027715.1). Taxonomy (NCBI): domain Eukaryota; kingdom Metazoa; phylum Chordata; class Mammalia; order Primates; family Pitheciidae; genus Plecturocebus; species Plecturocebus donacophilus. Next base: position 6,231 of record PVKP010032942.1, on the reverse strand, counting down.
AAATTTTAAAGGTACTTTCAAACATTCCTTATTGCTATTCTTATAAAACAATATTATTGAAAGTTAAAAGAAAGTAAACTCACCATAGTACCAACATTCTGACAATCAAAACTTGTTTTGTGGATCTTGGCCAGGTGAGGTGACTTGCACCTGTAATCCCAGCACTTTGGGAGGCTGAGGCGAGCAGATGGCTTGAGTACAGGAGTTAGAGACCAGCCTGGGCAACATAGTGAAACCCTATCTCTACTAAAAATAAAAAATTAGCCAGATGTGGTGGCACATGCCTGCAGTCTCAGTCACCTGGGAGGCTGAAGTGGGAGGATCACTTGACCCCAGGGGGTGGAGGTTGTAGTGAGCAGAGATTGCACCACTGCACTTCAGCCAGGGTGACAGAGTGGGACCCAGTCGTACACATACCCAAAAACCAACAATAGCTTTTTTAATGGATCTTCTAGTTCTTGTCCATTTATATATTTTTTTATATTATTTTAATTATAGCATAGACACAATTTTGTATTCTCATATTTTCACTTACCATTATACCAAAATTATCAGGCTGATTAAAATGTATATAATTTTTAATGGTTAATGATGCAACATCATCACATGGACATATATTTGTAAGACTGTTGCACAGGTACACACATGGCAGTATGGTTTGCTGCCTTCCTCCCCATCACCTATATCTGGCATTTCTCCCCATGTTATCCCTCCCCAACTCCCCAATATTATTTTTTTATTTTTATTTTTCTAGAGAAAGTAGCATGAAAGCATCTATACCTCTTATAGACACTGTTCTAAACACTCATATATCAACTCATTTACTTCATTGAGGAAGGTACTGTTTTTATTTCCATTTTATAAATGAGGAAACAGAGAGGTTAATTAACTTGCTCAGGGTCACATAGCTAGTAAGTGGTAGAATTGAATTTGAAGTTCAGGTAGTCTTGCTCTATCATGTGAAGTCACAAAAACTTTGGAATCATATAAATCTTGGTTTAAATTTAGGTTGTGCCATGATTAGCTGTGTGACCTTGAATTATGTCAATAAAACGTGGGAATAATATTCACTTTGAAGAATTGCTGTGAAGACAATAAGTATATGAATGTTCCGAGACATAGTAATACCCAAATAATTTAATAATTTCTCCATTGTTAGACATTTAGGTTATTTCTAACTTTTCATGATTATTGATAACACTGATATGAATATATTTGTCCATGTGGCTTTCCCTTTTTTTGGATTAATTCTTAGGCTAGATCCCCAAAAGTGTTATTACTGAGTCAAAGACTATTAACATCTAACTCATTAAGTATTACCAAATGTATTTCCAAAGGAGTTTTTCTAATTTGCAATATGTGAATTTTTCATCTTCTCTGGCACCTTGCTAGACTTAATTATATTTATTAAAAGAGAATAAATGATGAAAAATTTTGCCTACTTACTATGTACTAGGCAATCTGCTAAGTGCTTTGCCATATATGATCTCATTTAATCATTACAACAACCCCAAGAGGAAAGTATTATGTTCATTTTACCCACGAAATGGCAAAGCCTAGATTGGGTCTGTTTTTTTTTCAGACCCTCTTAACCTTTGTACTTAAACTGTATCAGGTAAAAATCATGCTTTTTTTTTTTCTGATATAACTAGCATAAAATAGCACTTTTTTTAGAGATGGAGTTTTGCTCTTGCTGCTCAAGCTGGAGTGCAATGGCATGACCTTGGCTCACTGCAACTCCTGCCTCGGGTTCGAGCGAGTCTCCTGCCTCAGCCTCTGCCACCACCACGTCTGGCTAATTTTGTATTTTTAGTAGAGAACTCCTGACCTCAAGTGATCCTCCCGTCTCAGCCTCCCAAAGTGCTGGGATTACAGGTGTGAGCCACCGTGCCCGGCCAAAATAGTACTTTATTATGTTAATTTCCTTCATTTGATTTCTGAGCCTGAAATGTTCTATGAGTATTTTTAATCTGCATTTCTTCATATGTTTTCTGTTCATCTACTTTCCACTGTCACAACAGCAAATCCATAGAACTGTGTTCCAGGCTCTGTGCTAAAAGTGCTTCACAAATAGAACCTCATTTACTTCCCAAAGAACCCTTTAAAATGGCTACCAATGTCCTGTGTAGTGTCTCTTCAACTTCTTACAATGTGCTCATTTTCCTGTCCTTGCCATGTTTCCTCTACCATAGGGCCTTGCACACATGCTGTTACCTCTTCCTTGAACATTCCTCACACTCCCGTTTACCTAAATAACATTTTTGTAAGTGGGGGACAGGGTCTCACTTGGTCACCTACGCTGGAGTGCAGTGGTGTGATCACGGCTAATTGCAGCCTCAACCTCTGGGGCTCCCATTCTCAGCCTCCCAAAGTGTTGGGATCGCAGGTGTGAGCCACTATGCCCAACTAATAGTTATTTAGATCTCAGTTTGGTGGTCACTTCTTCAGAGAAAGCTTTCTTTTCTTCTTTCTTTCTTCTTTTCTTTTTTTTTTTTGAGACGAGGTCTTGCTCTGTCACCCAGGCTGGAGTGCCGTGGCTTGATCATAGCTCATTGCAGACTTGACTTCCTGGACTCAAGTGATCCTCCAGCCTCTGGGCTGATCCTCCAGCTTCAGCTTCCCAAAGTGCTGAGATTATAACCATGAGCCACCACACCTGGCCAGAGAAAGTTTTCTGGACCTCTTTGAATAGATTAATTCTTCCATTATAAGTTCTTATTAGCACTATCTGTTATTTCTCACAGCACTTGCCACAGTTTCAGTTTGTTTGGTTTTTTTTGACGGAGTTTCACTCTTTTTGTCCAGGCCAGAGTACAATGGTGCAATCTCAGCTCACTGCAACTTCCGCCTCCCAGGTTCAAGAGATTCTCTTGCCTCAGCCTCCCAAGTAGCTAGGATTGCAGGCAGCTGTAGGTTGCAGTAACCCAAGATCACACCACTGCACTCCAGCCTGGGTGACAGAGTGAGACCCCATCTCAAAAAAAAACAAAAGACATTTATTAAATATGAAGCATTCACTGAATCCTAACAGAAAGAAGATACCTAGTTCTGAAGGCCAGGTTTTAGTGCTAAAGGTTTAAAATATACTAGAAGTCAGACTGATACTGTAGCAACTTCTGGAGACTCATTAGAAAATCTGAGACAGATCAAAGACCTGGCTACATCTTGGTTCTGTAAAGGAGACATAGATGCATCATTGTTCTGTATGTATTACAGTAACAATACTAACCAAACAGTTATCAACATAGTACATCCTACAGATCAAGTGCACAAACATCTGTGTTTACTACTGGTTCCTGAGAATCAGCCTATCACTTGAACATATTTATCAGCGTTTCTTGACCTTTGTGCACATTAAGGTGCAATTTTAAAAAATGCCACCACCAGAATAAATGTATCACATCTCCTCTGAAGCTGACTTCTCTAACTCCATCTCCAGCCTCTCACTAGGGGTTATCTAGTCCTACATTTCATTTACTCACAGGACACTTAAAACACATTTCTTAGCTGAGCACAGTGGATCACACCTGCAATTCCTGCACTGTGGGAGGCTGAGACAGGCGGATCACTTGAGGTCAAGAGTTCAAGACCAGACTGGCCAACATGGTGAAACCCCATCTCTACTAAAAATACAAAAACTAGCTAGGGATGGTGGCAGCCACCTGTAATCCCAGCTACTTGGGAGGCTGAGGTGGGAGGATCACTTGAACCAGGAAGGCAGTGGTTGCACTGAGCCAAGATTGCAACACTGCACTCACTGCTGGGTGACAGAGCAAGACTCCATCTCAGAAACAAACAAACAAACACATTTCTTGCCATTTTCTCATATTTTATGTATCTAAAGTTGAACCTCTTGGTTTACTCACCCTAGTTTAGCTATTGCCTCCCACCTACCCATTTGCCCCACTATTGCACTGGAAACTAACCTCAATAAATCTGCCTGCCTTGTTGAAGATGATTGTATTGCAGGCTTGGACAATTAAGTCTTGTCCTCCATTCCTACTGGTAGTACTCTTGTCTACTGGATTTAGAGGCCTGAGCTCCTAATGGCCATTCCTTACCACTCGTACTTTTTCTGTCCTGGTGGAGGCTTGGCATAATACTGACCTATCTTTGCAAGGCACTGAGGAACAAGCTTGCAGAGTTCTGGAGACAGCCAAACTTTGTCCTCTCTCATCTAGCACAGGAGGGCCAAGTTTGATTTTCCTCTCTCTAAAATGTCTCTAAAATGCTGTCTTATATCCAGCAATGTAGTCCTTCAAGGCAAAGATATCTGGTCTTGTGCTTTCCTTTTATTTTCTGTTCTCTTTTGAGAGTGCATTTATTTACTAGTCTATGAGAATAACATGCAGTGACTCAATCTGGATTTCTAGAGTCTAATACTCCTTGTTATACTGGCCAGGACCCCCGTTCTCCTCTCCTTTCTTGAAAGGAAAGGGGTAGTATCATCTACAAACCAAATGAACTTACTATTAGCTTATCAAGCACACACAGAATCTGGTTTCTCACACATTCCACACTATTTCAGGGCTCATGAGGGATGCTGAGCTCTTTTTATTCTTTTTTTGAGACAGAGTCTTACACTGTCGCCCGGGCTGGAGTGCAGTAGTGCTATCTCAGCTCACTACAACCTCCACCTCCCAGTTTCAAGTGATTCTCTTTGTCTCAGCCTCTGGAGTATCTGGGATTACAGGCGCCGGCCACCATGCCTGGCTAATTTTTTTGTATTTTTAGTAGAGATGGGGTTTCACTATGTTGGCCAGGCTGGTCTTGAACTCCTGACCTCATGATCTGCCTGCCTCAGCTTCCCAAAGTGCTGGTATTGCAGGCGTGAGCCACTGCACCCAGCCTCTTCACTTTATTCTCTTGGCAACTATTCCCCTGATTGCTCTTGATGGTACCTTCTATAGGGAACTCACACCCTCTACCTTGTAGTTGGCAGAGAAATACCTTCACCTTTTAGATCTCATATCTTTTCTTCCCAAACTTAAACTCATCCCCATGACCCTGCTTTCTCTTTTATGGCCTTTTGCTTTCTACTCTCAGAGTTCCTCCTTTTCTGGTGTAGTTTATCACTTCTTCTGCCCCAATTCTGCCCTAATTTGTTCTTTGTTGGAGTATTAGAGCCCAGGGGTCTGGCAAGAAGAGGGGTGGAAGAGAAAAAGGAAGCCAGCCGGGAGCTGTGGCTCATGCCTGTAATCCCAGCACTTTGGGAAGCTGAGGTGGCAGATCACTTGAGGTCAGGAGTTCGAGACCAGTCTGGCCAACATGGCAAAACCCCTTTTCTACTAAAAATACAAAAAAAATTAGCTGGGCCTGGTGGCAGGTGCCTGTAGTCTCAACTACTTGGGAGGCTGAGGCATGAGAATTGCTTGAACCTGGGTGGCAGAGGTTGCAGTGAGCCGAGATCATACCACTGCACCCCAGCCTGAGTGATGGAGCAAGACTTAATCTCAATTTAAAAAAAATAAAGAAAGAAAACGGAACCTTCACAGTGGTATGACCTTAAGATAAGATGTTTGAGGGGAAAAAAATCAAATCTTTCATACATTACAAATTAACAATTCTTCAGGCATTTCCTGTGTGATGTTTTGCTAAGAGTGTCTCCCTTTGTCATCCAGCCAGATTACTCCAGTGGGGAGGAAAGGAGTAGGAAAAATGAAAGCCATTCTTCTGCCTCATTGTTGAAGGTGGCAGTGAAGGCAGCTAAACAAATATAGGACACACACACACATCACTTTTATCTATGACATTTTGCCAAATTAATTGAAGCATATTTTATGCAAAGGGCTGAGTATATAGCATTCTCCTTAGAAAGCATTCCACAAGCAAAACAAAACAAAAATAAATAAAAGCAATGTAACAAGGAGTATGCACTGAGCTTAGTTCTGGAGATTTCTAGAAGAAACTGTTTTGGGACTTGAGATCTTTTCAGCAGCCCTGGGATCAACAGCAACCTGAAAATGATCATTCTGAGGTTTCTTAAGAGTAGGGAGAGCTGAAAAATTGATGTAATTTCAGCAAAAATTCAACATAGTCTTTCATGTGTCCTTAAATTCCCAAATTAGTCCACTTATATCCATACCCATCTTGAAGTAAAAATGTGCTATAAAGACATGTTCTCACTCATAGGCGGGTGTTGAACAATGAGAACACATGGACACAGGGAGGGGAGCACTATACGCTGGGGTATGTTGGGGGAAAATAGGGGAGGGACAGTGGGGGGAGGGG